>BMAW01094713.1:145864-166836 GCA_019974015.1 Nephila pilipes
CCCAAAATCATACCAAATGCACACGCATAATAATATGACAGATATGATATTCCCAGTTGAAATGCGAGGTCTAGTGCCTCATGGAATTCTATACACACCCAGATATGTCCATTACGATGTTCGTTCAATAAGTCCTAAGAATTCCATGAGATGATGTTCGTAGCTTCGAAAATGGTTTGATTTTAACAAACATCATGTCTTATTAAACAGCGTCTAAGTCTCAGTTACTCGTATTCATGATCATGACACGTTTATTGCTTCAAAATTTCTTCTTCATAACTTTTCCGGCCTATGAGATAATCTTTTCTTGTTTGGGGAAAAGTTTCATTGGAAGCAACACAGTGTTTTGATTTTTGCTTTATTTGTCTTGTATTGTGATGAATCCAAGCCTTCCTGATAGTTACAACGAATCTAAGAAAATTGATCGCCATGAATTTACCTCCTATAATTGATCAAATGAAATTTACCGCCTCAGCAATTTATCGTGTAAGCAATTTATAGCTCACATTTGATTGCTAATATATTTATACGTCTGACAATACATATAATAAATATACCAGATAATTCTATATTTATTTTTTTTCTTTTTATATTTTATTTCAGTTGGGTTTTTTTTTTCAAACTCACCACTGTCGGAGAGTTATTGTTTCGCGTTTTTCTCAAATTTCCAATACATTCTTGCAATTGTAGTGCGAAAAAACTAAACCTTATTCCTGCCTTTCAAATGCTGTTCTTGAGTCATGAGCACCAACTTATAATCCTCGTTCTAATTCATTGAAATTCTAAATACTATATTATATTGCAGCAGCAAAAGGCGATCCAATAACTTCCCTAGCTGTGCACTGCTGTCGCATCGAGATACGTTGATCGGTTGTATTTCTCTATTGTATAGAAACACATGACTGTTTAAGTTTTAAGCTTACTCTCTCTCTCTCTCTCTCTCTCACACACACACACACACACACACACACACACACACATGTGTGTGTGTGATGTATTGTAATAATAATGTAATTGTTTTTTCATCTTTCTTGCAGAAGACAAGCACACGAAAAATGTAAATTATGATGACGACTTTCTTCTCCAGTTCCTTAGAGTAAGAAAATTCAATGTTGCCAGAGCTTTTTCACAGTTAAAAGCATATACGCTTCTACGGAAGAAAAATCCAAATATATTCACCAACTTTCGTTTCGAATCAATTATTAGTACAGTAAAGGACCGGACGATATCGCTTTTACCCTGGAGGTGCCAAGATGGATGTATTGTTATGCTTATTGAACTAGGTGTGTATACATGATTTAATAAATTACATTTATGGTACACAATTTGTTAGGTTTATGTATACAAAGCGAATTTACTAATTTTTAATGTTAAGTTTTTATAAATGTTGACAGAAGTTCAGTAATACGATATAATCAAAATCGGACTTGTAATTGAAAAAATTATATATATAAATGTTATAGAAGCAATATTAGTTGAATTAGAGTAGCATATATATTTTTCTATTAAATCTTATTTAAATACATTTTCATTGTAATACGTTCAGAATCTAAATTCCCAGGTTTTCTGTTTTAATTAGTTGAATAATGCACCTCAACAATACATTAATATTACAAAATATGATATAATTTCCATACTGTAAATAATACATAAACATACAGTTTTCACAAAATAAGTCGGGGATTCTTTCTGCCATTGTTTAGCCGAATAGAAGTCCACTTCGATATGAGTGTGGCCGAGCATTACATGAAATTCGTCTTTTAGTGCTGTCTGAACTTTTTCAAAGTCTATTGATTCTCCTTGCATTAAGGATGTAGCACTCATATCATATCAACCACTTGTTCTGTATTTCAGATCATTGTGTAAATATGCGCAATGCAATGACGCCGGTATTTTTCAAAGTACATTACCAGTTGCAGTATTTAAAACATGGATCACGTTTACCGTGTCATCAAAATATTTCATCGGAAAAATCAATACGCAGAGAGGGAATACTACTCCAAAGGTGGGAAATGTTGGGGGTCATTGTAAGGCCTTTTCTTCATTATTTAATTCTGCCGCCATCTTTCAGTCTAATATTCTAATCAATCATTACTGGACTCCAACTGAAGTAAGTAAGAAAAAAATAAAATACTTTTTAAACTTGAAGAATACTTGAATCCTAATAAACTCAAAAATCCTAAATTATTATTTGAATATAAAATCTCAGCTTAACAACCCACTCGTTCTTACTGAAACGTTTCTCACCAACAATAGCCTCGTAACTGAGAATCACTTCAAAAAATATTTCAAAGTAATTTTTTTAAAGACTATCAGTTTGCGTTAACCTCCATCTTCCTTTCCTCTCCTTTCAATTGGATTTCATCTATATATTATCGCTAATTCAATTCAATTCCCTCCAATCTTTATCTGATTTGCATAGTCACATTTCATTCTGATTTGAAAGAATTTGTATTGTTATGTAATTCAAACCCCCGTAGTTAGTGAAGAGAAAATCGCGAATATCCCAACTTCACACAATCCTAGAAACATTCAATTCATCATTATATACCTTTCAAGAAAGCAGGATTTTATCAAAAGGTTTGTAATGATCATAATAAATATGAAGAATATATATTACATTCAACCAATAAAAAGTATTTACGTAACGTTTCAAATAACTAATATTAGGAAATCAACGCTTGATACATTCATAAATTTACCAATTTTTAACATCTTTGAAAATCATGAAATCAAAATCATGATATACGGTGATCCAGAAATAGAGACGATTTTGAAATACTTTCTAAGTGTTGTGTTATACAAAGTAACTCGTATTTCTGAAAATAGTTGCTCAACTTTTTTAATAATTATGCAAGTGTAACATTTTTCTCCAAAAAAAATAAAATTCACATGGATATCGTATATTCTCCTTTCATATTTAAGATAACTGGGATCCTGAGACTTTTCCTGTGGAAGAAGTAAAAAGAGCATTTGTAGTTTACTTACTCGGGGCACTCAGGGACCCCATGACGCAAGTTAATGGAATTAAGGCAATCATAGATGTCAAAAGTAATCCTATAAGGCACCTGAGGCATGCAACACCTAGTAACTTGTACCTCATTTACCATGGCATACAGGTAAACAGAATATCATTTACAGTAAAAAATGTATGATCTAATATTCATTTATGAATTTAGGTAAATTTATGTAAACTAATTTGAAATGTTACTTTTTGGTCAAAATGTATTTTTTTTCAATATATATATATATATTGTGTGCGTGTTTGGTGTTTATTTATGTGCGTGTGTGTTATAAGTGAGATATGTTTCAATTATATTTAAAAAAAACTTTTTTTCTAATTCTTATTTTGTAATGTACTAACTTTCTTTATGCATGTTATTTTTCTTAAATATTTTAATGAGTTATTATTTCAAATTGAGTAAGAAAAATATTTGTAGTATTTTTCATAAGTTACATGAAACTTTGGAAAATATAATTATGTAAATCAGTTTGAAATTTGTAAGATATAAAAAAAGTTGCTCAAACGGACGGTGATATTTTATCACATTTCAGGAATGCTGTCCAATAAGAATTAAACAAGCGCATATTGTGAACGATTCACTTACATTCCGGGCTGGATGGTTTATTGTCAAACAATTTTTGTCAGAAAAAATAACTAAGAGGGTAACTATGTTTTCGTAAATATTTCTTATACAGTCATATATATTTCTTTCCTTTTTTATTTGTTTGTATCTGTCTGACTGATTTACAGATTAATCAACAGTGCAATAATATATATTCGATATGCTCTTAAAATTATATTTTTTTTTTGAAAATGGTTACTAAAACAGCAATTGTATAGCAGATGTATCGTATCTTTTAAAATAGTATTTTATTCTTTTTAGTAAAATTGTTTACTATGTTCGTCTGTAATGCATAGGAATTGAAATATTTGTAATATAGCTTACAAATCCATCTGTAAATAGTGAAATTCAGCTTCATTTTATTATCAGTAATTCTGAATTGTTTTGACCCGTTATTAAGAAAATTATTTACATAACTATAATATACTTTTGTATACTTAATTCGTTGAATGCAATAAATTTAAGAATGCCTTGATATATTTAAAGGAAACTATTATTGATATGTCTTACGTATTTTCCATACTTATCCTTAATACGCAAGAAAATTAGGATTATGAAATTTGTTTATAAAAAACTATAATCAAAAATAAAATCGTGGAATTGATTATCTCGCATTTATCTGAGGAATAAAAACGATTCAAATACTAAAATCAGCCAGGTTGAAACAGCAAAATTACATTTTGCGGCTGCCGAAAATTAATGACTTAATGATTAATTTATTGATTAAAGCAAAAACAGAAATACAAAATAATAATGCTTCTCTGACACACAATATATATATATATAATTAAAATGTTATTATACTCGTTAAAAAAGAACCGTTGGATAGAATATGACAATATGTAGAAGGAATATACTCAACTAATTAAAATTCCTTTATATATATATATATATATATAAAGGAATTTTAATTTTGGACTGGTTGATCAACAGACAGAAAGCGTATCAAAATCGAATGGCCCTTGATTGAGTCACTTGACTTCTATTTTCTTTTTTGCTACTGAATGACTGCGAATCCTTTAGTTGGGTCATGGTTTTTCTTCGTGTAGAACTTGAATATGAAGCTCGTTGGAAAATTTTTTTAATGTTTTTTAAAGATTAAGATTTAATGTGAAATATTTTTATTTTGAAATTCGCAAAATCCACCACAGAAATTCCTTCTTTGTCAAATGAAGAACACGGTAATTAATGTTTTTTATGAACTCAGCTTTTGAGTAGCGATTCAAAGAAAAACGTGATGAAAATAAATGTCACTTAAATCCAGGACAATCGTCCTCGTCAAAATATAGGCAAAAACACTGAAAACAATTAGTGTTTTGATCCAAAAATGCTTTTAAGCTGAGTTTTCGCGTAGCTTCTGAAATCATTGGAATCGATAAAGTATCTGTTTGGCTGATTTTGAACGAATTGGAGGAAAAAAAAAAGTCATGGATTCTTCCTCAGGACAATATCTCGACCCATACTACATTGTTTGTCAAAATGTTTCTGGACTAGCATGAGATCAAGTAAACTAGAACAACAAAAATATAACGGGATATTGATTGATAGTATACATCAATGCAATAAAACGATTCAGATACTAAAGTCTGACATGTTTAAATAGAAATAGTAAATAATAATGATTCCGAAAGTTAATTATGTTATTATAACAATATATACATGCATAAAGTTTCACTTGAACAAATGAAAAAAAAAGGTATTTCCTATTAAGATCCTGGAGATAAAATATTTAAGACACATGGAATATGGAAAATTTTTATTTCATTGAGAATCAATAACATAAAGGCATGTATTTCTCTCTGTATATTAATAAATTTCGACTGATATATCTATCCAAAATATGTAGTATTGTATCCAAATATTTAACATAGAATTAAAATAATCTCAATTAAAAGAAGTAAAGAACAATGATATGATACATAGTTAAATAGATAATAAAGTTAATTATAAAAAGTCAAGTATATTTGTTGATATTTCTTCTTTGTTTATTTAATAAAATAATTATGCTCTAAATACTGACTGAGATAAATAATTTTACTTGAAGGTAAATTTCCATAAGACTCCTGATACATTGTTCAACTTCTTCCCACGAGCTATTATACCAAAGCAGTACGGAGGAGAACTGGAAAATTACGAAATGACAGAATGGCTTAAAAATATTCTGTCTCCAGAGAAGATGGCAACCATTGGTGGCATAGAAGTTCCTCATTTTCAGCACTGATAACAGAAAGCTAGAATCATAACTGATAAATATATGAACAAAAGAACAGGGAGCCTAATTTAGCATTCATACAGACATAATTTCAAAGCGAAAAATGTTTTTACGAAGGATAAGATTCTGATTACTCTCATTGAAAATCTGTATGGACTTGCTTGGCAAAACAACAGCATTTAACATATATTTTCATAATCAAAATAAGATTTGTTTCAAGCTTGTATTATTTTTCTTTACCCCTGCAGTCTATATGTACTGTATATATTCCTGAAATGTTTTTAATATATTAATATTTAAGATGCTACTCATTCTTTGAGTAAAAAGATTAAATGGCTAACTCAGCTCCAAATTTTTGTATAAATTTTATAACCCAAAGGGTTTATTTCTTCATCTAACTGAAAATAAGAAAGAAAAAACGTTTTTCCTTTTTGCATTAATGTAGCTTAACAATACATATATTTATTTAAAGCTTTTTTTAGCTTTTCTTTCGAGTTTTTTTAAAAATATCTATACATATGAAATAAGCTTTTTTACCTTCAGAAATGAACGTATCTTCCCAGAATTATTTAATTACTCAGGGAAAAGTAAACATTTGAAAAAGTGACAGGATATTATTAATAGCTATTCAGGTCTTGAATGCTATGCATATTTTGTTTATTCATGATAGTATTACGTTATTTTTTTGAAAGCATATATGTATAAATTTATCATGAAATTTGTATGAGAACGATGCGTTCTCAATTGTATCATAACGTAATCATATTAACTTGATATTGTCGAACAATATTCTTTTATAAAATGATGTACGTCCATGCTTTTTTAATTATTGTATATTTATATCGAAACATCATTTCAGTTTTATGTTTGAATTATTATTTTTATTGAATATATATACCAGTATTATTAAGTGCGAATTTTCTTGAATGTTTCATGCATAATTTTATATAACTGTTTCGAAATTATATTATAAGAGATACCCCTTAAAATGCCTTTTTATAGACAATTTGAAAATATAGGAATTACTTTTTCTAATTGATCTTTTATTATATAATTATTTCTATGTTGGTATTTAATTTAACCATATAATTAACTGATAAAGTTATTCATATTATATGTGTATCTTCACTTCCATATAGTACTCCAGATTTTGTTCTTTGATGTGAAAAAAAAAATATCCAGAATTTTTGTTTCAAATAAAAAACCCTTAAATCCTCCTTTGTAACTATTTATTTTGAAACAGAATAAAATGAATTTTAATTTTAAGGACAAAACAATTTAATAAGTTTCTAAAAATTTCACAAGATCTAGAGACCAATTTGTACTAGATTACCGTTTAACTTAAATATACTGATAGAGGGGAAATCTGTCGCAGGTAAATGCACTCACTTTGGAATGGTGAGAAACTTTGGAAAGTGGGTTGCCAGCTCAAATGCCATCCTCGACACTTGACAGAAAAACAAAATTGTAAGATCTACCCACCCCTGTCTTCGTATTCCTTCTTTGTAAGACTTAATTGAACAGCCAATCATTATTCAATACATAATTATATGTATATTATTGGTATTTTTACACAGCATTTTTATTTTTACATATATTTTTAATAACCTTGATTAATTTTTTAAAAATAAAAATCAAAACTTAACCAATGTAAAATTTCAAGAAAAAGTACGAATTTTAGAAATAATAAATTATATTCATTATTTTATGTTTTGATCAAAATTCTATTCATTATTTTTTTGTTTTGATCAAAATTCTATTCATTATTTTATGTTTTGATCAAAATTCTATTCACCATCGAGCAACATCTTCAGATTCATTCATCTATTATTTATCAACATTTGAAAAATACTTCAAGTGATTTTTTTTTGTAGCATTAAATGATAAACTTTTATGTTTTAACTATAATGCAGTATTTACAAATGCAAAAACAAGAAAACACAAATTAAGATTAAGGTTTGATTAAAGGTCGTTAAAATTTTCCTCAATTTAATTTAGCAGCCAATAATAAATATTGTATTGTTATATATCAAAAGTTGAAGTTAATATGTAGTATTATTATAGTGCATTCCGCTCCAATTTCAATGAAACTATCTCAACATAGTGCAAACATTTTATTTACTTCATCCTACTTGGGCATTTTTAATGCTAAAGCAAATAAATAATTAAGAAATATATTTTTACTTGATCATTTTTGAAATTAATTTTTACATTCAAAAGCTTTAGGCTTCGAAATGTTAAAAAAGTAATGTAAAAGTATTAGCAGTGCACAAATTTATATTTTACATATTTATTTATATTTTCTTATTTAATTTTGTTTTTATTACATTGTTATAACAGTGAGATTTACTTGACTCAAGTGTAATTTTGAACAATTTCTTGCATACTCTTCCTTGTTAGATTAAGACAAACATTTACATTTGTTTAATGTACTCGTATTTTCAATATTTATTAATGATTTTAAAGGCTCCTAATTAAATTTACATTGTTAAAAACGTTTAGTAAAATACAATCTCATGATGAATCAATTATGAGACTATAATTTAGAAGTACATGAAGTGAAAATTTAGAATTTAATATGATTTATAGGCATTGTCGACTGTTGTATTATCAGATTATGTTCCACTAAGTGAATTGAAGCTGATTAAAAAAAACAAATAACAAGATATAATAATGTTCACGTTATTACAATTGTGCGCTGCACTGTATCGGAATTGTCTAGTGAGTCCCTCTTATTTTCAATAAGTCCATAGTCTATTCTCTTTGTACTCCATGTCTTGAAAAATATCAACAAAACATCATTATTTGAGATATTTGAACAATATTCTCAATAGCTCATAATCATTATTTGCTGTTTTCATTATTCAATAATCTGTTGGATTCATCACTTGATACCAATCTTCATAACGATGAGCAAACACAGACTCCCGAATAACATTCTAAATCAACAGAGTTTCTCAAGCGCTTAACGTTTCTTGTAAGACTATCGACATCAGAATTTCTTGTCAAATGCCTAAGAACCATTTTAAAATGTGAGCGTTATTAACGTCACGCTTAGAGGAAACACGAGTGTCAGTGGTGACAGCCCTAGCAATTTTTAGCCTCGGACAAGTGATGCGAAGGACACCTGAGGTGGAACTCCCTCTCCAACTTCTACACTACGTTAATGGTAACGTAATTAAACCTCACTACACGTGGGGTCTTCAGTGACATCAATATTTGAACCCATGACTCGACGTGAACAATCGCAGCTGCTAACCTGTGACCACAGGCTGCCGCAGATACTACTTTTTTAGAAGTTAATGTATTGAACTGTAACATATGCATAAAAATCTCAAGAAAAGCTTTTATTATTAATGAATACAAATTTTGTTCTTCTCTTGCCGAAATACTTCTTGTATCACTTGAGAAATTTTAATGAAATTCAAATTATTGGACCATATATATAATGTTGCGTACTTCTCTGACGTCTCTAACAGATTGCATCATCAATTTTATCTGTTATTTATTTTACTGTTTACAAAACGCTCCACCCAAAATACTAAAGTTTATCATAAAGATATTGACCTTTTCAGATGAAAAGTACAATGTTTTTCTCATTCCAGAATGATGTCCCTTTCAGACTCATTTACTCGAATTTATCTTCATATGTTAACTGTTGAGATTAAACAAAGTGCAACACGTTTCAGTACTTACCGTACATGCATGATGATCATTACACAGAAAGTTTACTTGTCCTATCTAATGCAATATAAATTTATATAATTCTGTATTAGTATTTCTAATATTATTTTCTCTGATAACTTTATCAAATAATATTAATTATTATCAAATAAAAAACGATAAAAGCAATATCTATTAATATACACTTAGGATTTGCAGGTCAATTCAATATCGGTTAAATGAAAGGATTTGGATTATATATAAGTTTTCTTAAAATCTTTTAGTTCTTTTTATGAAGCTCTATATTAGCAAAACAACCTTTTCTTAACTGAACTATTCTTTATTTTCATTTAGATAGAGGGTGAAGGATAATTTTTTGAATACCTGTATATTTTACATTATAAACTTCTCCCCTTGCAGTTTAAATGTGTTTATTATATTTTATGTTGAATGTCTCAGTTATTTATTTGGTACAATCAGTTTCGATTCCTGCGATCTTCCAAAATTGAAAGCGAAAACTCATTTTTATATAAAAGCTATACGCATACTTAATGTAGATGAAATCTTAAATGGAATCTATGAATAGCAAATTAATTCAAACCAAGAACATTTCATAGTTACATGCCAACTTTAATTTTATTAAAATTCTTTTTTTTTTTCATCTATAATTATCAATAAAACCACACTACGCCACAATACAGAAAATGTAATACATTTTACTATTCAATATATAGATGAAAAATTACCTTCCGTTCAAATACTGTAACTTTAAATTTTTATAAATCAAACATCTTGAAGAAACATATTTAAAAGTTGTTATTTAAGAAAATGCTTTGCTAGAAAAAACAATTGGGTGGTAAGGAGAGAGCATTTGAGTGAACAGTTTTTACTGAATAGCGAAATCTCATTTCATATAAATTACTACAATTGCTTAAAATAACCGCAATGCGATAGTTAGCAACACATTAATAATTAAATTTATCCATTAAACAAATGAAACATCTATTACATATATGCATCAGTTCTAGAATAAAACTGTTCACTGTTATAAATAACAAAACAAATAAGTAAATAAAAGAAAATTTATGTTTAAGACAAATACATTTCAACAGAAACGTAAACAGGCACTACCTGAGTTGAGCAGAGATTTAAGCAGACAAGTCTGCTTGTTGAACCAATGTTTGTTACAAGAATTTTTGTTCTATTGAAAATGAAATGAGAATTTTTATTTAAATTGCTCACAAATAAAGTAATTTTACTGTCTGAAGACTTAAAAATACATTATTATGAAAATTTTTAATTTATTTTGGTTATGAAAGTAAAAATATAAAAGAAAAAGTAATTTGAATTTTTTTTGAAAATAGTATCAATACGAATACAGTGATAAAAGAAAATAAGGTACTTGAGTAATTTTATTGAAATTCTGTTTCGAACATTTTTACTTTAATCGTTGAGGTGTATCGTATTGCGAGCAATACTGATGGTAAACACTGTAGTCCCTGAAATACTTCACTTGAAAAGTTCATTGAACATAACTTAGTTTTACGTACCAAAACTGAACTTATTTTATAGATAAAAAGACTTAACAATATTCAATGTAAATTCAGTGGTTAAATTCATAGCTAGTAAATTACAAATAGTGCTAAGAGCATGTTATGAGGAAATGCAATAAGAGCATGTTATAAAGAAATGCTATAAGGAATTGCGGTTAGGAAATACGATGACAGCTTGCGAACTCAAATAGTCTGAAGAAAAGGCACGTGCTACCTGCACGTGCACGACGCACAGTCATCCTCAGCGCACGTGTCATTCGAGGCTAAAACGTCGTTTTGTTAATGATACATGATAACATAATGTAACAAATCACAGATATTAAGAAATAAAATAACATAAAAGAAATATGCGATTTGAAAAGCAAATACATAAGAATGTTGAACATTAAAAAAAGAATCTGCACAATGATGCATAGTAATTTTATAAAAACTAGCTTAAATATTTATTACTTATGTTCAAAACTTCCTCATTACTTTAAGAGATTAATCATGTATCTTTAATGAGCTATTGTTTATTCTCTCCGTGAGATTAATATTATTATTAGGACAGAATATCTGGTTTTCAAATTCTCCAGTTTGAGAACTGTTGTAATTCACAACAGATAAAAATGAAATGTTCATTAATTAAAATCTTCTCTTAAGAATTCATGAAAACATTTAGAAATCATACTTAAGATATAAGCTAAAAATTGTCGACTGTAATGATTTATTATGTTACCAATATTCACTAAATTCTCATGTAAATCGAAATAATAATGGTTCATCTGTAACTGATTTAATAGTAAGAAATTTATATCAAATTAAAATTGCCTTTTTCAGGAATAAATTTATCAAAGACTAACTGATTTTATTAATTTTTAAGTTAATGTCATTTTAAAACCCACAAAATATTTGCTTTGAGAAGCAAGTTTTTAGTAATATGAATTAATAGAAACACTATTTATTGCATTTATATATTTTAGAAAAAAAATTATATTTATAACTAAAAATTAAATGTAATCAAGTATGTCATTCAATAATTTTTAGACAATTTTAAAAAAAATTCAGAAGTTTCTCTTCTGAGCTAGTTCTGTTATTAATATTATATAAACAGTTTCCAATGCCTATTTACAGAGTTTTCAGAAAACTGGCAATAAATCTAACTGAATTTCAACAAAGTTTATAAACAAATAAAAAAATTATAACTTCTCTCAACTTAACCTGTTGAGAACTTCCATGTTACTCAGAAAGAACTAGTTGCTTAATATGAAAATATATTAATGTTAATCTCTGCTCGTTAGTATTTAAATTTATTATTAAAAGCAAACCTAAACTTCTACTAAAATATAAAATTTTACAGTAGAAAAATGCTGCAGTCGTTTTCCTTTTCAGTGTAACCTTCATAAGATTGATGCTCCAATTGAAAATCTTTAAAAAACGAAAAAAAGGATCTACAACTAATGTGTCTCATACCTACTTAATTTAAAATATATTGCATTTATGTCAAATTTCTAGTTATACAAGTACTTATTTGCAATTTTCATTTTCTTTTCAGTCTCGTTAAGTTATTTTCTGTATATTTCAAATTGATGCTTCCTTTTGGTATATTTCTATAAGTGAAATTTAGAACAATACATAGTTAAATTACATGGACTATTTATTTCTTTAATTTAACTTTTCTGTGTCTGTCCTATTAGAAACTGTGGAATTATTCTTTAAAACAAAAGTGCGCGGCATACGCGCATGAATGATTCTAATATATCGACTACTCTATTATGTAGAGTAGGAGAGTGGGCGATAAGTTAATAAATATAATATATCAACGGGTGCTGAGTCGAACAATTGTCAATGACTTTAAATGTAAAAGAAGTTATAAAAAGTGATATATGATGGAAATGTACTGATAAAATAATTTTTGCTTGGCCAAGAACTATTAAATATGATTAGAAAATTTTATTTATTTTAATTTTCACATACTTGCATGATTTACTTTTTGTACAAAATATCTTATTCTTATTAATAATACTAAAGAAATTTGATAACATTATTTAAATTAATATTCAAATAAGCAACAACTAAGCAAATAAATTTACCATTATGAATTTATTTCACTGTTTTCATAGGCCAATCTATATATATATATTTAAAAAAACATCCATTGCTTGATTTTCTTAAAATTTTCCGTAAAACAGTTATAGTTTCATTTGGCTTAATATTTAAAATACGTTTTCAAAATATTTTTGTTTCTATTCAATATTCGATTTCAAAATTCAAACTGTGTGTCAGTGGAATTTCTGAACCATTTACAGTCAGAATATACCATTCTTACCTTCCAGTTTTCATTTTCCAGATAATGAAATTGTTTACTGTAATTTGTACTTTAATCTTAAGCATGTAATCTTTTCATGTAAAATTCAAATAATTATTTTTCGCAAAAATGAACTTGAAGCATGTTCATTCAGCTTTCTTTCTAGAAAAATAGTAAAATAATATTTATTTTTCTCTTAAACATGACTCTTAAATTTTTTTTCGATATATTGCTAAAATAAAAACAATTTATACAGGTTTAAGAAAAATCTGAATTTAAAATTTCTTTCTTGTATTTTTCAAACTTAGTATTGTATAAAATGAGAAATAAGTTTTCGAATAAATGTTATGAAATTTATATATGTTACTTATGGAGAATAAAGAACAATTTATTCTTAGAAGAATGGGAAAGACTGTTACTTACATGAAGGAGGAATTTTCCGAATGAACCTCAAATATAAGAATTCGAAAGGTAATACGTTTTTGTATCGTCAAAAGCCTGAGACACTCAATTAATATTAATACCATTTTCAAAACCCCACAACTCATTTACTTTTAAGTCGAAGCTTATGAAATTTGAAATTTAGGCTAATTTGAATTGAAAACCAGGCTGTAATGTAAGATAAGTCGAAAAATAGAGTGGCTTTGTCAATGAGAACATTATTTTAGAAGTTTATTAATTATGTTAATTAATCTATCTATTGAACTGACATTTACTTCCCAGTGATATATAAATTGTGACACCAAATTTGTCGAACAGCGATGAAGAAATTATAAGTTTGTTTTTCTGACGATTATACATACAACTCAGACGTTTCTAAAGTGAAGTTTTAGAATGCAGTGTTGGATAATAATATTAATTAAAATTGATGTCATAAGAGTATTAGTCAAGGTTTATCTAGTTCTACATATTTGACACATGTGTTAACTCTCATACGATTCTCGATACATATTACCAGTAAGGGAAAAAAATTAAAATTAAAATTTTAAATAAATAGTTATTAGAATTAAATATTTAAGTTATTTTTTGATACGACATCATTGCATTTTAAATGAAACTTATAGTGGGATTGGCATTAAACGTATACTGGTTTGGTTGCTATTAGAACTGTTTTGCTGAAAGTACTTTTGATGAATTATATATTATGAAGGGTTTTTTTATTTGCTTACTAGAAATAATACACTGAAAAATTAAAATCTTCTTTTTGAACAGTTTATTGATTTTTTGTCGTTAGTTTAATTGGTCGTCATTAATTTGATTAATAAAATTACTTTCAATGTTTGGATAAATAACATGATTATTACTAATGACTTAAGAAATCGCATATTTTATTACATACGTGTTTGATAGTTAATACAATTTTGAATGAAGTAATTCATTCAATTAAAATCTAAAATGTCGGTACTTTAAATATAAAAATAATCTCAAAATTTTCAGAATATTCAAAATCTTAATAAAACGATAAACAATATATTAATTTCATCTAACAAAAGATTACTCAGCTCTTCGATTCCGGTTATTTTTAGAAACCAACTAGGAATGTAATAACTCTGAGAGGCTACCATATTGTCGCCTTTCAAAGAGCAAATTTCTCCTATGCATTTGAAATACTTAAGTATCAATAATTTAGAACTATTAAACAGTAATCAATGGCAAAAATTTTAATTCAAAACGTTATTTCGTTAATTCAGAATGTAAATCATTATTGGTATTACAGAACTAAGTATTCAATAAGTTAATTACAAAATATGCAGAAGTAGTTGCAAGAATAAATGACTGATGTGTACCTAAAACTTAATTTTTCAGAGATTGCATAATTAAAAACTAAACTTTGCTCCACAGCCTCTTTATTTTTCAATGATTAACCAGACATTTTGTTTAATAACAAGACATATGTCTTACAATAAACTCATTCTTATGTAAGTGTAATAATTAAAGATTGAAAAAAATATACGAATTACAATACGTGTTAAATATGTTATTAGTATTTATTCGGAATTATTCATAATATGTACAACATGAATAATAAGTAAACGAAACTACTATTTACAAATTTTATAGCATTACGATGCATCAATTTTAATCTAAAAATAGTAACAATTGTGCATTAAACTTCATAATTCAATATTTCTTAGACATTTAGTTGTAGGTTTGTTTTAACAAAAAGTAACAGGTCTAGGTTGCTTTTATCACACTTTTTTTAAATATAGTAAATTATTAGTAGTACATAATATACACGTGTTTATAATGTTATTAATGTTTTTTGGTAATCATATATTTTAGATAAGCAAAATAATAGCAGAAGAATCGAAAAGAATCCCTTGTAAAATGAAGACCTTGACTTTTATACTTCGATTACACTTTACATTATCATAAGTTACAAGCAGAAATTTTATAGCATTACATGTGATACTAAATAGTTATTAAATCTCCATTTAAAAAATTAATATTCTTCCTGAAACTAAATTACCCATCTTTTAAAGGAAAACGTGCATATATTTCACGTGCTTCACGTTTCCGGCAAAATTCTCATCATCATACGCAATATCTTTTTCGATCAACCTGAAATATTACATTTTAAAAATGTTAAAGTTTAAATTAAGTATTCCTTGTATATTTAATATTGAATGAAAAATTATAAGCATAGCTTCAAATATAAAATCCTAGGAAATTCGCTTATCAAGGTAAAACGCTGCAACTTATCTTCAAGGGCTACTCGATCAGACATTGTAACTCGCTTTGGGCGATGAACACGTTTCAGTCTTTAATGACCTTAACATTTCACTATCGCTGGTTTGAAGCTACCTATGCTAGTTAAGGTGAGCCAGAAAAAGGTTGTAATTCTACTCAACTTGATAATACACCGGGGAATTAAACATGAATTAGAAAAGAGGAAAAAAGTTTCAGCATAGGCTCTGATACTTTTAATATCAATACTTTTATTATCAATTATGATGTATCAATACTTTTATTATTAATTTGTCTAATACTTTTATTATCAATAGTTAGAATTTCTATGAAAATTAATTTTTAAGTTCTCTTTTCTAATATGCAGCTACAATAAATTGAGTATAGCCAAAATAATTCCAACAAATGTAAGAAATTTTAAAAATATGTTATAGAACTATGTATTACCAGTACCGATTTCAGGTACAGAAAAATAATAATATTTTAAAATAAAATTACTTAAATATTGCTAGAATATTTTAGTTCAATTACGGATCTCTGATCATATTCAGCTCCATAGAGCTGATAAAATGTATCATTTGCATACAAATAAGTGATATATTTACCCATGCCTGAACGGAACTTTTTAATGGACTAGAAAATTTATTATATCAAAACATATGTGTGTAGTTCTTGAATACACACTAAAATTACACGCATGCTTTGAAATGTGTACTGTACGAATAAATAGGTACTTTTAGAAAACAAATTATGTTTTAGAAACAAAAATCATTCATTTCTACTTGAAGAAATGCTGTATTACTGAGCAGGTAGTAATTGTATGCCGCTATCATGAGGAAACTGATTTCTGGTTTTAAACAATTTAACATAACTTTTGTAAAATGAGTAAGTTGCCTTACTGATTTTAAGAATAATGTTTGGTTTTATGTTGCTCTATGTCAGAACAGGACGTAGAGAATTTTTACTACAAAAATGAAAAATATATACAATATAAATTATTCAAATTTGAAACTGATTTTAAATCGTAATTTTTATGAATATTTTTTTTTATAATGAGAGTTATATAAAGAGCCATTTTTCAATGCACATTTGTACATTACCAATCACATGAAAGATCCATATTGTACTCTTTTATCGATAACGACTTTTTTTCAGTGAATGAGGATGCCTTTTTCAAGGACCATATATATAGTATCTTGGAACTTTCAATGTTTCTTTAAGTAGCATTGCAGTTTTACAATCGGGCAAGAACCCTGGATTTCCTTAGATTTCTTTTTATCTTGAGTAAGATTATACATCAACATAGGACATAGATCTGCTGTAAAATAAAAAAAAAATATAAATCAAATTTATTTGAAATATTTCAAATTTAAATTGATTTCAAATCGCCGCTTTTGCGTGCTTTCTTTACAAAAGAGAGCTAAAAAAGGCTATTAATAGAAACACATTTAGATAATACTTTTAAATTATAGAAGCTTGATAATCGGCAACAAATTTTAAAAAAATTCTGTGAATGAGAATGCCTCTTTCAATTACCTTAAATAATACCTTTTTTTTTAACTAAATGTATTTTTGATTTAAACTAGAGTTATATAATTAGTTAACAACCGTATATTGTCTTCGATTTCAAGTTATTTTGTATCCGAATTTGCCTATTTGCTTTGGAAATAATTACAATGTAAATAAAGTTTTTTTTTAAATTTTTGGCTGAATAAAAATATTTAATTTTAAAATACATAAATATAATTTATAAGAAAGCTCAGTGGTCACGGTAGCCTACTGGGCATGGTCGTGGGCTCGAGGTTGGTGGTGGTCGTCGAGTCTTGGGTTCGAGCCTTGATGCCTCTAAAGGCCCGTCGTGTAGCTGGGGCTGATGCACAATAAATCTGCCAAGTCTCAAAGTCCTACAGTTGGCATGGTGGGGAAATTAGGAATGAGAGGAGCCAACTCAAGTGTCGTCTTCGTTACTTGAGCGAGGTTCAAATTTACGAAGTGCTTTGCCAATAGCTCTCGTTTTGTTTCTAGTGTGAAGTTAACAATACCAACCAACAAAACTCTCAGACAGGCATATCATATAAAACTAGAATAAGTTTATTTTTAATAGGTCAATTTCTTTATATTTAATTTGACGGGACGAAACATAGTACTCTCTTTATAATCCGACATTTCATTTCCCAGCCTGCCAGTAATCCGGTTTGTTTACATGGGAAAACAAGATTTGGGAAAGTTATTTTATGCCTATTATGCTTGAAAGAAATAATATAAGCTATCAATACAATGCGATAAAATTTTTGTAGTTATACTTTTTCCTGATATTTGACACTTTATTTGAAGACATTTTAGTAATTTTTATACATTAAAACGCGATTTTTGATTTTTAAATGCTTTAATATGGAAGTGCTCTGGTCCGATATCAGTCAGATTACTGAAATAGTATTATACTTAGCTTTCTAGGGTGACATGAATCAATATATGAATTAAATCGCATATTTGTATAGCAAAAATTTCATGTAATACAGTAATTTTCCTTAGTATAATGATCTCCACGTAAAATGTTATGCCAAAATATTCTTTGTAAATCAGAGCATAAAGAAACATTTAAAACATGCTGAATTATATTTGCGAGGTTCTTTTTTTCAATTTTCTCTTTTATTGTTTATTCAATTATAGAAATGACAGATCAAGCAAGCTTCAAATATTTTCTTGATACTTCACGAAATTCTTGAAAACCATTGAGAGCATGATTGATATTTTGAGTAGCATAATTTTGTACATAAAATTAAAGCCAAACACCATTATAACAATTAAAGTGATTTAAACATTGAATACATCAGCTTTAGACTTTTTTTACAGCATTAAGGTGCATACGTTAATAATTGCAACTTAATAAAATATTATTGGTTCGATAAGATTGTTTAATACTTTTTCTACTAACCGAAAACTTAAAAGTGAAGCAATTTTACCTTCCAGTCTGAAACGTTTTGCTGATTGGTGTAAAAAATAAAATGTGTGAAAGGTTAGTATCCATTTGAGTGAGTTTCCATTTCTACATGAACTATGGATCTACACTACTTAACTCACGGCTAAACTGAATTAATTTAGATTTTAAAAAAAAAAAAAAAGAGTTTGAAAATTATTGATGAAAACAGGAAATTTGTTTATTTCACTTAAAATGCGAATTTCGTTACAATACTGTGGCATAAATGAAATTGTTCATAGAGTTCCCTACATAATTTTTTAGAAATGAGAATGAGGTATATCAAATTCTAAAAAAATGTACAAAAATAAAATTATACGGAAATATAACATATGTCTAATATTGAAGTGATATTAAAAACCGTTGGAAATATTAAATGTTATTACGAAACATTAACTTTGAAATTTCCCACGCTATCGAATATATAGATTTGGATTTTATTGTAATTACTCATTTCACGAGGAAATTGAATTCTCGTGGGATCTTGAAATGATTTCATCAAAAATGGCTTTTTGTTCCAAGAACAAATAGCAGGACATTTTCTGAAAGATATTTCCAGCTAGGTTTAACGTTCAATTTTATCTAAGTGTATACACGTTATCTTGTCACACATGAATGATTGTTTCAGTAAACTCATCTTCATTTTAGGCTTTATGAAACAAACAGTAATTGGGTTTTTTTATCACATGTTGAAAGATTCCAGACATTTCAAGGTCGTAAGAACGAAGAACCTATTATTCGCTAATGATTTTAAACATGCAATTATTAGTAAATAAGTATTATCTATTTCCAAAAAATAATTTCGTTGCTTTTGACACAGAAATAATACTCATTTTTTATTGTAGCTGCTATTTTATTAGAACTAAATGGATTTTTTTTATTTTACTAGCTGAATTATCCGGTATTTCCCAAGAAGTTTCTATTTGTATGATGTATCTCGAAAAATATATCATCAAAAAGAAATTTGAAAAAAAAAAAAAAAAAAAAAGGGCATCCTGTGGCTTTTTATTTCTTTCACCAGCGAAACATCCTAAAATTGTTAAATGATACAATTAATAGCGCTTGATAGTGTATAGAATGGACAAAAATAAACATACAAACAAATTAAATGTTATATTAGATTTTAGCTAAATTTTTAAATAAAAGGAAAACAATTCTTAACTTCAAAATGAAAACGAATTTTAATTATTTGTGTGATGTCTCATTGAGAAAATAATTTAATAAGATATGAAGAGAAAGAAATATTTCTGAAATAGGCATGTTCAGTAACAAAGAATTTAATTTTTGAATGGTATTTGATAACAAATAAAGAAAAATGTTCTTGCAAGACAGTAACTAAGGTGGGACATATTAATTAGAACAGAAAGAAAATTCAATTCTATTTTTAAAATGATATACCAATATCCTTGCAGATATTGTGAAATTAAGAGAATACAAATTAGCATTATGTCATTACATTCAAAGAAAAAAAGATCATTTGAAAGCGAATATTAATGTGTAGTGTAACAAAATTTTATTTTAGTATTTTAGTATAAGGCAAAACATTTCTTATCTTAAGGATAAAGCTAAATTAAAAAAAAAAACTACGTAGATTAAGCAAAATCATGGTTATATTGAAAAACTATCCGCTGCAAATATTTTAAGCACTAGAAAATATCTCTGAAGGAAATGAGGATTAATTCATTATTACCTGCATTTGAGACCATAAAATTAATATCTTAATATCAAAAGTGGCTGTTACTAAAACTGGTCTATCTTTCAGAATTAAAAAAAAATGTGATAATTTTTATTCTGAAAAATACCTTATTTATTTTACAGGAACAAATAGTGCTCATTGAGTTACTGATTTTAAATTTTCAGTTTTTAAGGGTTGAAAGTAATGTTCTAATTTGTGCATTGAAATATGAATCAATGTTTTTAATTTTTTTTTTGTTATAAAGAGTAGTTTTGGAATTTCAAGTCTAAA
>BMAW01094717.1:7434-51482 GCA_019974015.1 Nephila pilipes
TTGAATATTTAGCATTTCGTTCTTAAAGACTTTCCTCCTTTTCTGTGCTTTTCTTCTTAGTTTATTTGACCCGAAGTAAAAAATACATTTTTAAAATATATATTTTGATGAGGAGGATAGTTTAGCCTATAATTATAGAATAACCCAGCTTAACAGTCTAGAGCTAGTTACAAAAGTAAAATCTATTATTCTCAATTTTTGATTTTTCAAAAAAAATATCAAGGTTTTTTTTTAAAAAAAAATTAAAAATCTCTTAAACTTTTCTAATTTTTTGATGCTTTTTTTCAGTTTTCTACTGCTCTTTTTTATATTTATGTAATTTTGAGATTCTGTACACATACACACACACACACACATATATATATATATACTATGTGTGTGTGTGTAACAAATGTAATTATTTATCATACGCCCCTTTTTTTGTACTTTAACACCAAGATATTTTAAAAACGTAAAATAAGATTTAAATCATATATCCAGATGAAATGCCAAAAAATAAAGCGCCTATTTAATTTTTATTTGTTGACCAAATATATTTCAATAAACTCCCTTTCTAGTTAATGAAAATAATGGATAGATAAATTGTTTTTTGTTTGTTTGTTTCTTTATTTTTTTGTAATTCAACATCTTGTTACTATTCACAACTGATAGATTTGAAAAACCGATGGGAAATTATCTAAAAATTTCAGCCACTTTACTATTCACGGTAACTTAAAGAATCATTTGAATTCATTAAACGTGAAAAAGGGTTTATTGATATATCGATGGGGCTTAGTTAACTGAAACCGCAAGAGAATGCAGCTGCGAGAAGCGTTTCTTCAGAGTTAATACGCTAAATAAGCCTACATAATGGGGCAAATTAAGATAATAGTCTCATGAATATGCAAATACACTTTGATGGCAAATACTTTGTCACAGTGAAAGACTGTCTTGAATGTCTTTTGTGCCTTTTATATTTCAGTCCAAAAGCCTGTTCATGCATCTTATTTGATTTTTGTAATATTAAACAAACTTTCGGTGATATTTTATTGAAATATATTGTGACCTCTATTTCATCGTGTTATGTATTTCCTTTGATATTAAAGGAATTAACAAGACGATGGTAATTAGGATAAAATATTCATCAGTATGTAGTAACGTTATATGTAGATAATAACTTGTATTCATTCACTACTTGATGTCACGAGTTTTCCATTATAAAGAAAGATTAAATGTTTATTCATTTCTTACTTAAGAGGGGCTCAGAACAAAGAAATTTCACATTTAAGTAGATGGCAACTAATAATAGAACCATTTCCTTAAAATGAATGTGTTCAAGAGAAATAGAATTACGCTGTAGGGGAGACAAACTCAACAGGGTATGTAGCTTAAGATATCATTATAATACACATAGAAAATCTAAGTTCTCATTTTGTGATTTTTCATACGTTTTAGTAACTTGAGCTTTTTTTCGGCAATTGTTAAACATAAATATTTAGTCTTTGTTACTTTTTTTAGTTAGAAAATTGTTTTAATCATAATATGAGCTTGTGAAATTATAATGCTTTTATATAGTAATCATACTAAAATCTAATAATCTATTGGCACTATATTATTCGCAAATTTCAGTTAAACATTTTAATTAATAAGTAACTTAATATTAAAGTGTAATTGCGATGTATTTAACACTTTATACACTGAAGTCACTTAAATAAGTAAAAAAAAAAATCTGTTACTTTAAACTTCTTGGTAAATGTCAAAAACCATCAAAAATTGAATTAAAGTGGTTGAATAATTTTATTTCAAACATCTTTTTTTTAAGTTTTCTTATTTTATTCATTCACATTAGAAGATGAGGATTAAAATTCGCATTTAATATAAAAAAGGAGTGAAAATTCTTAACAGCTATTTTTTTTTCAATTAAAATTATCAAAATAAGCATATATGAATCATATAAATATCTAATTAACTAACTTCTGGGGCTAATTTTTTAAGATATTTTAATTATGACTTCAACCTACGAATGTACCATGACTTAGATAAATTAGAATTATTATATAGGAAGTGTAGTTACTAGTAAATAATTATATAGGTATATTTTGATGTTAAGAGAGAAATACTAAATATCCAGAGAAAACGCGCGCAGTGTTTCGATAACCACCAAGGTTAAATTCTGTACTTATTGTAAGAAATAGACGTATTGAGAATGTATTTCAGCTTTGTAGAGTTACATGGACTGTGTTGACTCCCCTCTCACTCTCTCGTGTTAGAATTTTTTATCTTGAAACCATGGCATTTTCAAATCGTTCTAGGTACGGTAGCCTAGTGGTCAAGGTAGCGGACTCATAGCTGGCGGTTTTCAACGAGTCTCTGGATCGAGTCTTGAGGCCACTCCTGACCCTCCGTGCTGCTGGAATTGATGCATGTAAGATCTGTCGAGGCTCAAAGTCCTCCTTTTTTTGATGATGAGGGGAATTTAAGAGAGGAAGGTGCAAACTGAGGTGTCATCTTTCTTTCTAGACCAAGGTTCAAAATTACGAAATCCGTTATCAGTAGCTTTCCAAAAAAAGAAAGAAACAAAGAGAAAAATATGAAATGTGAAAAATTGGAAGTATTAGAACTGTGACGTCATACTTTTTAAACAAATTGTTAGCTTTTATTTTCTATTGATTTTCAGAAATATGTTTAATCTTTTTTTTTTTCCAAGCTCAGAATGAAATGTTAACTGTTACCCTTTATTTTTGTATAAAATTGTAAAAGAAATTCTTTTTGCCAATAAATACTGATTGTTGAAGTGATTGTCTTCCGGGGGAGGGACTCATTTGTAGCTCTAAGCCCTTTTGATAAGCTGGGTTCCTTGGGCGTTCTTTCAATAGCCATTATGTTGCTTCTAGAGTAATGTTAATAAAATTAATCAAGTTCAATCAAATCAAATCGTTTTAGTCAGATTTTTCCTCCATTGCTGTCCGATTAAGAAATGAAAATACTTCAAAAGCCTTTAGTGGATGTTTCGTCGAATGAAGATATCTTTGGGGAAGAAATAAGATACTTTTATGACGAAATCTCTAGTGACTATTAATCTGAGTCAGAGGAATAGTGTGTTGACTGTTCAGAAAATAATGCTTGATATTTAAAGAAAACTAGATAATTTATGTTAAAGACAATAAAAACAATTAACAAAAATTAGACAAATGAACATTTTCGTGTTCAGAGACACAAAGCATCTCATGATGTTTCGAAGTTACCTAGCAATACAATATTTTATGCAAATTTTAAACAATCAAAGACTTCTGCCTCGTATACTGCCAAAGTATTAAAAATAGTCTTTTTCAGTAATGTAATTGCAGCTTAAAATCACATTAAATACTAAACAAGATATATTGTACGTATAGAATTCAAATAGATCTTATACAGTCTTCCAAAAAGACCGTAAGTGTTTTTAGTTATTGTTAATTTTTATTTTTTCACTAAATTATCGTTGAATTTATCACATTACATAACAAATTTTGTAAAAACCAGTAATTACATGGTTTTTATATTGTAACAATATAATTTGTAAATACGCCTTTTGATATGCTTGGGATGTTAGCACAACCCACACGCCTTCTTGTGCTACAAATAAAGCTTATTTCTTCTCGGGATATAGAAGTATATAGAGGGATTAGCAAGATTTACATGCCTACTGTATTATTGTTAAGAATGACAAGGTGATATTCTTATAGTGTACAACTGGCTCTGATTCGAGTCCTGTAGTTACTAGAAGTATACAGGACTCCTATCCAATTACATTAATACATAATATTTGTATTATGTAGGATAAATAGAGTTCTTCATTACAATACTTGAACAAAGAACCGTTTAAGTAAATATTCCATATTAATATATTTTGATCGAGTCTTTTTGTTATAAAGATCTAAATAACCAAGTTAAAGATGTTCGTCTAGGTAGTTTTGCTCATGTAGGGCTCTAATTATCGACAACAATTTTACAACTATGGGAATCCCCTTTTTTTTCTGCACTCTTTAATTTTTTTAAAAAAAAAACTTGTAAACATTTTTTTAGAAAATATTTTACATAGGTTATTTGTTATCTCATAAAATGTTGAGCTGTTTGTATACAATCGCTTTTTCCATATTTTTTATCCTATTAATTATTCATCTTACAGATATACATCGTGGAAATATTTGTATAATTTAGCAAATAAAAACTAGGATTACTTAAAGCTTACAAATTATAATTTATTCTTTTTTCAAATTATGCATTTGGTTAGTTAAATTACATTAAAAACTAGCTTTTCAAAAAATGTAATTTTCATTCAATAACAATTCTTAATGGAATATATGTAAGCTTTATATGAATGACCACAAAAAAAAACATTTCCTTATAGTAATTTTTGTTTAGAGTATTTTTATAATATGATGTTCTGTGACGTATAGTGATTAGTTTTCTAACGGATTGAAAATTTTATAAGCTCTATTTTCAAAATAGTATTAATACCAAACCAACTAAATGCTCCAAAATTTCCTATTTAATGCTTTTCAAATTCAATTAGGATTGATTAGGAATTAAATGAAACTTTTAACATTTTAAAAGAAGCTTGTTTTCTAAGACATGCGTAAAATTTTTCTAAGGGTATATATTCGTAAGTTTGAAAAGTATTCCAAAATTCTAACTCTTTTCGCCACCTAGACCCAGCCAAAATCGGTGTGATTCTTACCACCTTTTTCGTTTTCCCTTCAAGCCAATTTTTTTCGGCTTCTGGTATTCCCAATAGAATATTCCAACTTGCCATTGTCAATATTGACATTCTTCTCCGCCGAGCCAAAACCCGCGCTTCACTGGTGAACTTCTTTCTTTTATCTGCAGTGTTTGCTCTGGGAAGAGTTTCGTAACCTTCCACGCTTTTGTTAAGGGGCAAACGATTATAAGATGTTTGCTGTTATCCTCCCTCGAATCATCGGTTGACATAGGCTTGTTAACGACGGGCAATTTCTCTCTTTTGTCTTTTGTGCCTTATTAAATTAATAAGAGGTTGTGTAAAACGATGTTAATTATCATGTAGTTGAAAGTAAAGGGTACTGCATTACTGGTTTGCTATTCAATAATAACACGACTCAAAATAAGTTTAGGGTTTCTATAGTTTTTTTTATGCATTAATAATATTTAGAATTAGAATTAAAGTTTAATCACTACATATGTCCCAATTAGCTTTAAATTATATAAAGAAACACTATGTTATATTGCAGCAATATATTTGTATTTTCAGTCTTGGAATGTATATAAAAATTTGGTAATAATTAGTAGAAAAGGAGTTGAAAAAATATACACATCTGTTATGTTATATAGTCTGCAAAGAAAAGTAAATTTCGAAAAGTAATTCATCTGTGATAATAAGACGTATAAACAATATTAATAGCTATTGCTCATATTTAATAGTGTGAACCACTTTCAGTTGTTTTAAGAAATAATTCTAGTTTAGTTATATTATCCTGTTTGAATTATAAGAGAATTTTTAAACCTGTTTAAATTGAATCTAATAATTTAAAACATATGGTTAGATTACAAGGATGATATCAAACCTGTGTGTTTCACTTTCTAATCTTTTACAATATAAAATTTGTAGACATTTGTATGTTTCATTTAACTTGTAGAGTTTCTTATTACGATGCAAAAGTGTAATCGGAAAATGTTGTATAAACATGAAATTAAAGTTGAGTGTATCTACACATAATCTTGGTTGGTGAATTATTGTTATTTAGCTTATTATATAATCACCAATAAATGCCCGGGAGCTGGAAAAGCAAACACAGATATTTCACTTTCATTCAATATGAATAATGTATGAAAAATATTCCCTGCAATAAGTTGTTGGTAACGCAACCTGCCACATTCGGATAGAGAATTCGGATTTTAAAACAATATTAAAATAGGTGAAATCCGTTGAATACACATAGAATGTGTGAGTGATGAAACTGCTTTATTTATTTATTTTTAAACTATTTTTTATGTGTAAAACCACTCTGAAATATTGCCAACCAAATTAAATGCACGTTTTAACTATAGCTTCAACTCGTAGTAATTTATATAAGATTTGATATAACATCAAAGACAGCTGGTTGTAAATACTTGCTTTGGGATCACGACTTCGCATTTTTTAATCCATTTTGCTAGTGAAGCTTCACGTCGCGTCTCAACTTCAACTAGTTTCCTTCTATGATCTAATTTAAATAATAACCATTTTTCTTAATGCCTCAAAAATGTCCTTGGTATAAAAAAATTAAAATGTCTTTATTTTTAATTGTTAAACTCAATTAACCCATTCGCTACCAGCTTATCACATTTGATACGCTCCGTGAGTGTCTTTTGAAGCTCAACGTATCAATAGAGATATGCTTGAGGAGAACTTTTTATTTGATGAATTTAATGTTACTATATGATGTTATAATACCGCGAAATCTATATAGATAGGTTATTTGGAGTGTGGACCTTGTGATATGGGCTTGGATTTCACTTCCGGCTACCAAGAGAGGAGTAATTGTTAAGAGCACGTGTTGCGACGCGGCTCTTTAAATTTAATGACATGATTTAAAGGGTGCACTTGCTTTCAATTTACTTTTTTCTTTCTTGCTTGCTTCTTAGAAGTTCGTAGGAGAATTTATGGTCCTTTGCGGGGGTTAGGGCTTTTGGTAGAAGATGCTCTCAGCTTTTCGTTTCATTCGGTTGGTTTTTATTTGTAGCGACAGTCACGACGAAAAGAAAGTATTTATCTGATACTGATATTTCCTAAATAATGAATGAATCTGACTGTAATGTTAGCGAAAGTAATCCAAATCTGTACATAGACATTAAAGTAAAAAAAAAAAAAAAAAAAGACGAAGAAGATGTGTCCTTTGCTCAAAATCTTGCATGAAGCGTCAAAATATGCGTGTAAGACATGTGACGTTGGACAATGCATTGAATCTTTTTTTATAAACATACCATACATCAAAATAAGATTTATTTTTTATTTCTATATGTTCCATGTAATGGTACATCATTACATCATGAAATTTATGTAACAAATATAAATATATTTTGTAATTTCTTTAGAGATATGATTTTTATGTAATTATTTTATTTAAAAACCTAGAATTTTTGATTAAATCTTTTTTTCTTTCGATTGTATTAAGTTTAATGCATTTTAAATAATATATGTAAAAACCGAAATATTTTAATGAATAGCCAATTTTTGAGGAATTTTTTTCACGAATTAGGCTTAATATCTAAAATTGTCTGGGGACAGCGTGACACTTCGCGGAAGGAAGTCGCGGGCCCAGAGAAGCACATTGTTTTTCTCCCTCCGGTAGCGAAAGGGTTAAAATAAGAAAATACAGAAAATTTATATGTATATATATATAATAAATGATCATAATAATAATTATTATAATAAGTATAGCTTCTAAAAAACTGGGCGAATGCTTTTACATAAGAAGTGCGCATGCTCCAAACGCTATTGATTGAGAGTTGTTTTGTGTGAAGACTTCTCTTTTGAATGTAGTGCCTCTCAATTCTATAAACGCAGAAATCCGTATACCTATAGCATTCATCGACATCGAGATGTTTTTTTTTTGGAACGTCAGAAAAAAAAGGTGATTAAATACCGAACTGTTGTGAAATTTCCCGTGAAACTTGGAAAAACCACAACTGAAACTTATTGTTTAATGAAATAATGACGATGGATATTTATCACGAATAAGATTACTGAAAATACGTTGAAGATGATTTACAAATGGGTCGCCCATGCAAACCAAACATGGATGTTAATATCAACAAAATAAGTAATCTGGTTCGATTTGACCATCAATTAAGTATTCCTACAATTGATGAGACTGTAGGAATCGACAAATACCCAGAACGTTCCTTACAACACAACTTTAAAATTCCATAGGTTACTCATTCACAAGTTCGCTCTTTCCCTATAAAAACACTTCTAAGTAGTCTGTATAATACTTTAATAACTCACAAGTCACTAGCTAATAGTGCCTTCTAACATGGTTTCTTCCCATTACATTAAAAAAAAATCTATGAGAGCTTACTGCTCTTCACAATGGTTACACTAAGAATGAACAATTAAGTTCTTTTTGCATAGGAAGTGCAGTGATCACACATGCAAGCGTTGACAAATTCGTTCGGAAAATTTTTCCACCAAGTGAACGCACCTGCTCATTCCAACATTGTGTGTCAAAAGGTTTCTAAATCAGGATAGACCATCCACCGTATTCACTGGATCTTGAACCATGCTACTTATAAATGTCTTTTAAGGTGAAATCTGCATTAAAAGAAACAAGATTTGAATCGTTAAAGTTGTGAAAGAAAAAGTAGCTCGCGTCCTGAAGGAGCTGACAGAAGAAAACTTCTTGAACTGTTTTGAACGTGGGAGGATTCGCATGGAGCATTGTAGAGATAGAGGAGTGATGTATATTGAAGTTGATAAAAAGTAAATGTATATGACATCAAAATGAAATGTTTTACAGAATCAGTCTACTTATTTAATAGCAACTCCTTGGTAGAAGTGAATAGTACATTTACTTAGTCTGTCCTATTTTGTACACTCGTAAAGCGAATGATTTGATTGTTAGCGAATGTGACGTTAGTTTCATGTAGTTTGCTATAATTTATCCAAAGCAGATCCCCAAAAGCAATAACTGGATAGTTAAAAAAGTTTTTCAGGTATTTTTCAAAAAAAAAGTAGCTTTATTCGATGGCCATTGACATATTATCGACTGAAGATTTGAGCCAATAAAATGTTGAATTGTTCGATTCAATATTGGAAATATGCAAACATAATTAATTCAGGTTCACGATTCTCATTTAATTGGAAAGTGATATCCTCGAGAAATAATCTTGTCACAATGATGTAACCACACTGGCCGAAGTTAATCATATACAATGTGAATAGCTTAAGCTTCTTAACGAATCTAATCTCTATTTTAAATTATTTGAATTTGGCACAACATCTTACGTTGTTTTCTTGAAATGATCAAGAAACTTAAACTTAACAGTAGTCAAACTAAAGTTTATGTAATTCTAGGAAGAAAGTGTTTATAATAAAAGTAATTTTTTTTCGATATTAATATAAAGGGGGAAAGCAATTAAGATATAAGATATGTTATAGGAATTATTTTATTATATTTATGGTATGAACTGATGTTTAAAGTATATAAGTGTGTGTTCATAGTACGAGGGTACATTTTGCTGGAGTATAAACCTTTAATTTTTTCCTTAGTTCACAAATGGTATAAATTTTAATTTAGAAGCATAATATTACATAGCATTTTATAAATTAAGTAAAACTTTCAGAAAAACCATACATAATATGATTCTCTGCTAAAAACTGTTTTTGCTGCAGTTGCACAATATATACACATGGTTCTAAAAATAAAGCTGAAATTTATTTTTAATAGCTATATATAGCTGAAATTTATTTTTTCTTTAATAACAAAGAACATATTATTTCTGAGAGGCTATAGAAGTAATCAGTTTAGAAATTTAAAAAGATTAAAATGTTCTAAATAAGTAAAGATTCGTTCTACATCGCAATAAAATCACAAAAGAAGTATATTTAGTTTTTGACCTTTTCATTTTAAAAAGTAATTTTTTTTAACTTGATGTATCTTTTATATAGTAATTATTATATTTAATGCAAGAGAGATAACTAATAATTGACATTGTTATTTTAGAGCTATTCATTTTTATCTCTTGCAGTACTTTATTACTTACAATATAGTTAAGTTCACTTTATTTAATTTAATTTATTCTTTGAATCACATAAATTAGGAATTCAGTTCTTATGAATATCTACGTCATCAGATATGAAAAGTTAACCACCTATAATTTACTTCAAATTTAAATGTTTGCTCCCTTCGAATCCCTATTTGGTACATGATTCACTGAATTTCACTAAGTAATCAGTCAATAAATAATCAAACAGAAAAATCTTGAAACTATGTGTATTCCGCTTAAAAATAATCCAAAATAAATATGTAAATTAAAAATGCGCAGCAGTAATTTAATTGCGCAGGAAACCAAATATTATAACTAAAAATTCTACTTACCTTAATTTCGATAAAACTTATTCTACAATTTCTCACATTTATTACACCAATACTATACTGCTGTTTGTAGAAAATGCAACACCATGAAAGAATCATCAGAATCAAATGAAATTTAATGCAGAAACGACTTGTACTGATACAAATAAATGATGAAATTTTCAAAACAAAAGAAACAAATTAAGCGTCCGAAATCAGTATTTGGTGCAGCCACCATGCGCTGCAATAAGTGCTGCTATACGACGTGGCATGGAGTCAAACAGATGTTGAATATCTGCTTGAGGAAGAGAATTCCATATCGCTTGTATGCGCAACCAAAGTTCGTCTTTGGAAACTGCAGGACGCGGATCACGAGCGAGACGCCGACCAACCATATCCCACACGTGCTCAATAGGCGACATATCCGGTGAATAAGCAGGCCAAGGAAGAAGTTGCATGCGTTGTGCTGAACAGAAGTCTCGAACAGTCCGCGCAACATGTGGGCGTGCATTATCCTGCTGAAAGATAGCTCCAGGGATGCCTTGAAGGAAAGGAACGACTTCGGGCTGTAGCACTTCACGGACGTACCTGTTGCTATTGAGATTACCCTCAATTCGTATCAAATTGGATCGTCCATGATACGAAATCGCACCCCAGACCATAACTCCGGGTGTTCGACCACTATGTCGTTCAATAATACACTCAGGAAGGCAGCGTTGACCGGCATAACGTCTAACACGAACACGGCCATCATGGGTCCACAAATTGAAGCGTGATTCATCTGAAAAGACAACTTGGTGCCAATCAGCTCGCCTGTCTCTGTGCTCAAGAGCCCACTGCCGACGCAGCCGTCGATGATTCGCCGTGAGGGGAATCCTGTATAAAGGCACCCTTGCACGCAATCCACGGCGCAGCAGACGACGACGAATTGACGAAGCCGACAATTGTACACCTGTAGCAGTAGACCAACGTGCTGCCAGCTGCCTGGAGGAAGCTGTGCGATCATTCACCGCTATGCGGAGCAGGTGTCGATCATCGCGCTCTGACGTCACCTTCTGTCGTCCAGTGCCTGTTTTTCGAGTTGTTCGGTGCTCGTCGGTCCACTGCTTCCAAACTCGCATCACTGTGGAACTGTTCCGCTGCATACGAGCTGCTATTGCGCGATAGGAAAATCCTCCTTCTCGAAGGCCGATTATCCTCCCTCGTTCAAACTCCGTAAGTTGCTTGAATTTCTTATTCTTCCGTCGTGGAGGCATACTCAGGTCTCACTAAACGTTTGCCACTAACAAATAATCATAGACTTTTTTCAACGTCCCGCTACAGCCCTTTATTTATACGCTTTCAGCATCAATTCAGAGGGCGCTGCGCACGCCGCGCACGCGCGATGGCTCTGAAACTTTATTAATTTGCATAATATCCTATAATTGACATTTGCTGCGAATTTCATTTGATTCTGATGATTCCTTCATGGTGTTGCATTTTCTACAAACAGCAGTTTATGTGCTGTATAAACTTATAAACCTTTAATCTCTCTACAAAACTTGACAAGATTGAATTACTCTTGAATTTGCTATCTGTGGTTGGCAACCTATGACCCACGTGTCACATGATGAATCACTGAGAAACTTTTAGTGATCGAGTAAGCAATTCTTAATTACTGCGGTCGGTAGGTATTCTTGCTAACAGATTAAAATGGGTGCTTTGTATCTAAGACTTTAAACTTTTCCTAGTAGACACCCTCACCGAATACTTCGTAACCATCCCTGTAGTTTTCCTTTTTTTTTTTTTTTTTTTTTTTAATTTTTATAGTTTTCTCGCCATTACATAAACTAGTCGTTTACAAAAATTTGGAAAATCGAAAATAAATTGTTTCTTGCTCTTAATTTCCTGAATTTGATACTACAACATACTTCATATATTAATAAATGCTAGAAATAATCGTAAAATAGATTAATTCCTGGCAATAAATATGGATATTGAGTTTATTGTCTTCAAAAATTTAGTAAAATGGAGAGGCAAATTCAATGCCTTAAGATGACAACTTGGAGCCACAAAGGAAAATAATTTAACCATGATAGCTACATGTCGGGCATCACTTCCTTCCAAGTGTTCTTCAATAAAATAAGTTAGTTTCGATTTACTATTAGCCTTTGTGTCAAACTACTCATGTGAATAGGCATTTTCCCTTATGTAATTTATTTTCGTTCATCGCAAAACAGGTTTACTACCGAAAATACAGAAGCATGTGTTGTTTTAAAAACAATGAATTATCACCCAAATATCGCAAACATTATGAGGATAATAGAACAACATCAAGGAAGTCATTAAAATTATTAAATGATTTTAATTAAAAAATGGCTCATTTTATTTACATGGTATCTACTTTTCTGCTAAAATGTTACGATTTCTTTCAAGTCTTTAATATATATTTGATTATAGTAAATTTGTATTCTTATCTTTAAAAGATATTGGATTATCTTATCAATATAATGCTTTTATTTTCTGTATACTAAGAGATGTAACTCACAGTCAAAAACTTTTGAAAAAGAAAATTGAAAAATGACCCACTTGAAAAGAATATTACAGACCATTGCTCTATATCATCATTTCCCGTTAAATAACATCAAGTGCCCAGAAGTTCAATGGGAGGAAAAACGTGAGATGACCAGTTACAAACGTTGCCACTATGTTGACATTCTGGTAATTTTCATGATCAACTTATATTTTTCAAACTCATAATCCATGCTGAAAATTCAATTTTGGTTTTGTTTTCGTGACGCATTAAAATTGACTTTTCCTTTGACGTAGTTCCTAGGGATTTTTCCCCCCATCAACTAACACTTTGAAACAATTTATATGATGTTACTTGAGTTGTAACTTTCACTCAGTAAATAAAACGTGACTCATGCAGACTAAATTAGTATCAGGATACTGTAAGTGAATAGATTCAATATATTATATTTATAAGTAACGGTGAATTTAATACTGAAGTTGATTGGTGTTAAAGATAAGGAGCTGATATTAGTGATGCTGAAAATGCATCTCTGTTTACTTGTGCTGAGCAAAGAGCTTAAGAAGTGAACATAAAATATATTTACGAAAGGTTAAAAATTGAATAAACATATACTGTTTTATTAAACATTCGAACTCAATTGGTTCTAACAAATAAGTAATTAGTTAATATATTAAACATTGGATTAAGTTGTTTATAAGAGATATGTACATATAGAATAGGCTAGCGATTAATTTTTGATTGTTCATGTAACTGAATAATCAAAATTCAATCCTTGAATCACAGAAATTCGATTACTGAGTACTTTCTATTTATTGGCTATTCTTTCACATATGTTTCAAATAATTTTAAGAAAAGAAAGGGAAATATGAGTATAATTACAAGCCTTAGCAATTCAAGGGGTCTTAGACCTATCAAATATATCCTTCGATAAAAACAAACACTCTAATATGTCAAAATCGCAATGCATTCAAATTATTATATTTGGGAATATCTTCATTTCGTTTACTTAGCTCAAAATCATATAACTACCACAATGGGCAAACAAATAGTGTGATCAACCCTTGTTTCCTTCAGATTTAGAATTTTATTGTAAATATTTTCTTGATATAGTGATGGCAAATGTATTATGTATTATCCCCAAGGAAACTAAAAAATCTATGTTGTAAAGTAAAACGTATTCTTCTCAAAATTGTTTTCTTCTTATTAGTGCGCTGCGCAATCACACGACATTTTTTTTTTTTTAAATAAATTTATTTGCAAAACTCCTCATGCTCCACATTGAATAACATGAGGCTTACAGACGTAAGTGGTAACAACATTATACAATAATAATAATAAAATTTAAAAAAAACATAATTAAGGGAAAAAGACATAAAAGAGACAAATATAAATAAAAGGAGGGAAGAAATATATAAATATAAAGAAAGGAAGGTAACTATAAATTTTAAAAATCTATACAGTAAACAAATTTTCTCAAGACATTAAGGCTTTCTGAACAATTGACCAACAAAGACAAAGTAGGTGGCCAGGAAATACCTAAGCGTTTTAACTTCTTTTTAAAATTTTCTCTTTTACAAAAATATAGATTACAATAGAACAAGACATGTTCCGCGGTTTCAGCGTCCTGACCACAAGAACAAATATCATTACCTATTAAGTTAAACCTAGATAAATAGCTCTTAAAATTTCCATGTCCTGTTAAAATCTGAGATAACTTAAAATCAGTAACAAATTTCTCACACTTTAGCCGTTGATAAATGGTTGGAAAAAACTTTTTAGTCCACAAAGCTTTAGGTGAATCCAAGAATTTGGAGTTCCGGTCGGAAACAGTTCTTTCCCAAGCTAAATGCTTCCAGTGGGACGATGGCACATACATCGAAAGGCTTAATATCTTGGCAAGTTGCAATCACACGACTTGTGGTGCGTAGTTCCCACGATCAGTGATCACTGGTTGCCAGTTCAGGACAGCTCCGTTATTCGATCTTGAATTCAAATATGAAGGACCCACAGAAGATCAATGAATATATAAGCCTCAGAAAAGTCGGTAGTTCAATCAGGACAAAAGGGCACTTCATTTATTCAACTGGTGACCTATCTCTCCTTGAGGTGGCTTATTGAAAGCAGACTTTCAATCAGATTAGCATACATGTACAATTTCAATTTTCATACACATACATAAATATACGACAGAACACACACATAAACTCTATCTAAACTTTATTTTTATCTCAAAACTACCCTCACATTGAAATCACAGGAAGGAAAATCAAACCACTAAATGCATGGATACCATTCTATCATGTATACTCGAAATGGAATGGAAATTGTTGTTAATTTTAAATCTGTATCTACAACTGACTTGAACAAATCCTAAGTTGAACCAAATGTTAGAGTTGTTATTTGAGTAATTATATCAGTTACTTTATTTTTTTTCTTATAATTGAAGCTTCATCTCTCCTACTATACGGGTCATTTTGGTCTCTAAAAATTTCTAAATACAGTTAATTCTTAATCTATAGTTTTAAAGATAATAATTATTCTGAGTGAGAAACTTTTACTTCACTTGATTCTGATGATTCAGATCAGATGCACATTATATTTGATGAGATCGTATTGATAAGATTATAAGAAAATTACTCATTCATTTTGAAAGTACAGCATTCTTAAAGTGTACAAATAATGTAAATACATTTCAATGTAACTTAAAACAATTCCAGTTTGTTTTAATTTTAAATGCGGAGTAAATGTTCAGAATAATTAAATAATTTTAAAACAATCCTATTCAAAGTAAGGCGAACGGATGAGTACAATGTCTTAAGGAAAGAAATCAAATATTTTTTTAGGTGCTTTTATTCCAAATAGAACGTTTTATACTCCTCTGGAGGTAAAAAGCATTACCTTCTTATTTAACTTATGACCAGCTTTCAACCTATATTGTGAAACAAAAAGACTATAAAGTAATATAAAACAGGAACGTTAAAGAATAGGAAGTGCTTTAAAATTCCATTACATTTTAAAACGTTTATACGGATAACAGGAGCAAGGAAGTTTCATTTAAGTCGTCTCCGATTTTTTCGCCATTTTTCTCTCCAAGCTCAGGAGACTTCCTCGTCAAGCATAGCTACAAAATGTTCTCTAAATTATGTACCAGAACGGCCCCTTTTTTTCTCTACAGTTAAGCTTCAGTTTTGGTAAGCGAGGCATTAGAAGGATGTTCAATTTTTTTTTATTGCAGGCCATGAACTTTCTCTTAAAACTATGGAATACGAATATATCCTGATCAAACATCTGCTATTTAATTTTGGAAATTTAACTAAATCTATATTAGTGTTTCAGGGTATGTTATTTCTGAATATTTCCCTTCTGTAGCAAACCATTTGACTCTATAAAGTTCCAATTATAATTTAAAAGTTAAGTTTTTAATCACATGCTATTGATGATAGTTAATGCTTTTTTTCTCATATATGCATTAAATTATTTATTGAATTTGTTAAGATTCGATTAAAATTTAATTCTAAATTAACTTTTAGGTAAAAAGAGATCAATCTGTGAATCAGATAGCCCTTTATATTTAAACAGGATATGTATACAACAAATTCTAAATATTTTTCTTCTTAAGTCAAAGTTTAGTCACGGTTCCTAATTCTGATGAAATTTTATGTGTGATAGATATTTGATTATCAATGAGTGAAAAGAGTAATTGTGAAAAGTTACTTGTTATTTCACCAACCAAATTTTCATCTAGCAGGATAAAGAAATTAATTACGATGTCTTTTTCATACCTAATCGTGATGTTTCAGATAATATGAGAAATTATTTAACCATTTTGTATGATCGCATACATGCACTCTCGGTAGACTATTGGTCATATTTATGGCTTAACGACCGGCGTTTTCTCCTGTCGAGCAGTGGGTTTAAATCTGATATCACAACTGCTTTTAAATCTGTCGTGACCTGCTGAGGTTTTTAAAAATATCTCTGAAGTGATATTAATACACCAAGATGGAAGAACAAGATGGGTGTAGAAACTCAGTGAATTCTAAGTGATCTTCAATATTATTAGATCTAACACCAAAATACCTCCTACTGCTTCTAAATTACACATTAATACTGACGTATCTACAGAAGTAAACATGAGCTAAATGCCAGCGACCCACAGCTGGTTGGCTATAAACCTTTACAGTTGAATGTTGTGCCTCTCATTTACGTAAGCAAATCTATAAGCCCTTAGCCTTCGTTCGCATTACAGTTATTTCTGGTTTCTCCGAAAAAATAATAAATCAGCAATGAATTGCTGACATTTCACATGAAATTGGGAAGCACCATTACTAAAATTTATTTTTTTTTAAAAAAGAAGTGTGCGACAATGTTTATCACGTGCACGTGTTTTTGAGTGGCGCAAGTGTTTTCAAGATGGCCGAGAAGACGTTGAAACAGATTCACTCTCGGATCTCCCTTCTACATTAAAAACGAATGACAATACAAAATAATCGATAGTCTGGTTCGATCTGACCATCGGTTAAGTATTTGCGCGATTGCCGAGACTATAGGAATTGATAAAGTATCCATACGGCAAATTTTTCTACCAAGAAAATACATCTGGCTCATTCCGCAGTGTCTGTCATGAGATTTCTAGTCTAGTACAGTATCTCAGTGTTAGACATCCGCCTTATTCATCGGATCTTCAGCCATGTGAATTGAATCTGTTTCTTAAGGTAAAATCTGTATTAAAAGGAACAAGATTTGAGTCCGTTGAAGCTGAGAAAGAGAAAGTGACACTCGTCGTGAAGGATCTGACAGAAGAAAACTTTCAGTGCGCTTTCGAACAATGGAAGATTCGCATGGGATAGTGGAGGGATGTGCATTGTAGATGATAATAATAATTTAATATGCATGACATTAAAAAAGAATGTTTTACGGCTTTAGTCTCGTATTTTAATAGTCACACCTCGTTAACGTAAACTGAAATTTGAACACAAATGTAAAATATTGACAAAATATAAACTAAAATTTGATTAATTTGATGATTAATGGATGTAAATCAGAATTAATTACTTAAAGAGAAAAGTAAATTACATCTCTCAACCTCGATGACTCACTTTCTGTTTGTAAGAAAGGGACTTACAAACATGAAGTAGCGGATTGATTCACCATTCCTCTCATGGAGCTTACTGTGCTTTGAAAGAAAGAGACTCACCTCCTAGATATCGCAGCTATTCAACAATCATTGTTTTTCCCACTTGTTTGTTTTTTCTTCTTCTGTCCAGATCACTGATGATTTACTCTACTGGGAAAAATCAACAAAGCAAATATAGGAATAAATATAAATCCTAATTATCATAACACTGGAAATTATACATAAAAAAAACCTAAATCCAAACATGACATTTTAAATACTCGTCAGTTAAATAAAAATAAATTTTAATTATATCCTCCCTTTCAGAGCTCACTTTTTTTAAATAAGAATGCAAATTTCTGAATGATTTTCTCTTCCAATCAGTGGATTCATTATATTCGGTGAACGAAGAAACTTAACATTATGAAAAAAAATTAAATCCAAATATGACGTTTACCGATTTAAATACACGTCAGTTACATAAAGAAGAATTTTAATTATATATTCCCTTTCGAGCTTTAAGTATGTCATTTACAAGCTGGAAGTGAACAAATGATTTGCTCTTCTAATCAGTGGATTCAATATATTTTGTAAAGCTCTTCTAAAACACCATGTGACATAGGTTATTCAATACTGCCGATCACCAAATCGCGGTTGGCGTTGGTTCCACCGAACCTTGCGTTCGAACCTTGATACTAGTAAAGACTTTTTTGTGCTGCTTGGCTGCTGCACTTGATTCTGAAGCTCGAATTTCTTCCTACGGCATGGTTGGAAGTTTGGATAGACAAGTGGTGTAGTCGTCGACAGTTGATCTGGGTTCAATGTTACAAGGTTCATCGCGGATAATCAAGATGTTGCTTCCAAGTTTGATGTTAATAAGTATTTAACCAATTGAAAATATCACATCTATTTATCTTCCATTTTTTCTAATGTATATTACACGGTTGGGAATTTACAAAGGCGGTGAAAGCCAATTTACAGTTTTCATGTGTCTTTCTTTTTCTTTATCATAGCTATATATTATTAAATACATACGATATTAATATAACAGGTCAATTGAAAAGTACCCGGCCTGACACATAGATGGCACTATTAGAATTAAATCCAAATGTTTTTATTTAGCCCTAACCCTTAAAAGATGCGTGTATAAATTTGACAGCTGTCGGATCATTAGTTTGTGAATTATTGCATTTTGAGTGAAGCAACTTTTGTTATTGTAAAAAAATGGTTAAAAAGAATTTCGCGTGTTGATAAAATATTGCTTTTTGAAGGGAAAAAATACAGTTGAAGCAAAAAACATGACTTGATGCCGAGTTTCCGGACACTGCCCCAGAAAAATCAACCATCAAGGATAGGTATGCTAAATTTAGACGTGGTGAAATGAGCACCGAAGACGGTGGACGCCCAAAAGAGGTTGTTACCGACGAAAACATCAAACAAATCCACAAAATGATTTTGAATGACCGTAAACTGAAATTGAATGAAATAGCAGACCCTCTAAAGATATCAACTGAACGTGCACATCATATCATTCACGAATATTTGGGTATGAGAAAGTTCTGTGCAAAGTGGGTGCCGCGCGAGGTCACTTTTGACCAAAAACAACGACGAGTTGATGATTCGGAGCAGTGTTTGTAGATGATCAAGCGTAATAAACCCGAGTTTTTGCGTCGATATGTGACAATGGATGAAATATGGCTCCGTCATTTCACTCCGAAGTCCAATCGACAGTCATCCGAGTGGACTGCACAGGATGGACCCGCTCCAAAGCGTGGGAAAAGGCAACAGTCGTCTGGCAAGGTTATGGCGTCTGTATTTTGGGATGCGCATGGAATAATTTTCATTGATTACCTTAAAAAAGGAAGGACCATCCACAGCGACTATTACATAGCGTTATTGGACCGTTTCAAGGACGGAATCGCCGAAAAACGGCCGTATTTGAAGAAAAAGAAAGTGCTGCTTCACCAAGACAATGCACCGTGTCACAAGTGAGCGAAAACGATGGCAAAAATCCATGAATTTTTCTTCGAATTGCTTCCTCATCCACCGTATTCTCCAGATCTGGCCCCCAGCGACTATTTCCTGCTCTCAGATCTCAAAAAAATGCTCGCTGGGAAGAAATGTTCGTCGAATGAAGAGGTGATCACCGAAACTGAGGCCTATTTTGCAGCAAAGGACAAATCGTACTACAAAAATGGTATCGAAAAGTTGGAGGGTCGCTATAATCAGTGTATCACCCTTGAAGGAAATTATGTTGAATAAAAAAAACTAATTTTGACAAAAAAATGTGTTTTACTATGGTAGGCCGGGGACATTTCAATTGTCTTGTTATATGTATAGTTGAATTTGATTTTACTTTATTGTGTGTGTGATATGGTCACATATTTTATATAAACCTTAAGTGATATGTTAAATATACATATCCGTGCATAAGGAAATACAATGAAATGAAAGGAAAATAAAAATGATTTCTTACAAGTTTTTTTAATAGAAAAAAATATGTAATAAAATACATTGTTAAGAAATATAACACTGAACGCAGTCTTTCAGTTCAGTGTTTCAAGCATGGTGCAAAATGTTTTAAAGATGCGAGATATAATTCTATTAGAGGATGATTAGTCAAATACCAACGATTTTTTTTAATTTTGCGAGCTTCATTAGGAGGAGCAAAGATTGGCAGCAAGAGATTGTACTGAAAATTGAAAGTACACGGAGAGATGAGAATATTTTGATTCTAACATGGATTTTCAAAATTCAATAACAGAAATAAATTTGAACTGCATTTTTAATACACAAGAATTTTTTATTAAATAATGAGACTGACGCTGTAAAATATTTTGTTTTGAAGTCATACATATTTACTTATCATATATTTTGTTCTTAGGATAATTGATAAAAACACACACTTACTTAAATGTTTAATATAGTTAGAGAAGGATCATTATAATTATCATTTGTTGCAAAACCACTACAAATATTTGTAAATGTTTAATCATGTAAGGATCATTAAGGACCATTTTATGCATTCATTTTAAGCCATGTTTCATTTGTAGCATTGCAGTTTCACTTCCATCAGTAATGTGTACTATCGGAAATTAGTATATTCACTCATAAAAATTCGAGCATTGATAGTTAAACAAGTGTTTTTTGTTTCTTCAAGAATAATCAAAAATCAAGATACAATATTTTCGAGAGTAGAGAAATTTCCTCACGCACCCACTGCAAAAACAAATAAAAAATGAACTCCTATCTCTCTCTCTCTCTCTCTCTATATATATATATATAAGCGAAATACCACTGACTGACTTATCACGAGACCTCAAAGACTATACAGCCGATTGACTTGAAATTTAACTTAGTTACTCATATTTTGCGATGTAGACACTCTCTAAGAACGGATTTTATGGAAGTCTTATCCAAAATATAATTTTCATCCGTTAATCTACTCTTATCCGTCGGTTATGTAATTTTGGCGACTTTATCGCCAAAAATGATATGATCGGCTCCAAACGGAATACAGTTTTATATATGTATACTGTGTATTGCTACCAATTAAGTTTACTTCGTGAGATTTGCGCGTGCGAAATGGAAAAATATCAAATAATTTTATATTGAAGCGCTGATGGAGGATTGGCAAGAATTTGGCGAAGGGGCTCTTCATGCAAAATTTTGTTCATGTCGAAAATAGGAAACGTACAGATTTAGCGATAGAAATAAATCAGTTTGGTATGTCACGGATGGTGAAAGTGTAGTTTAGCTCCAAAACTGAACCGGATTTTGAAAAATACTATAATGGCGACTTCTTACGGAGTAGCGCACACGCAAGACAATCTTCGTTTACTTGAGGATCTAGCTACATGCATGAACGAACTCAAGAGGCTATGACATACGTAAGACATTTTGGCCTTTCCGACTTGCATGACTTTTTTTTAAGGATTGCAGTCCCTTGAAATCCTAAATGGTCAGAAATCAAAGATATCTTGAGGAAAGGATTTAAATCTTATGATAGACACGATGCCATTGCGAGGGTATTTTATTTGAAAGCTTAGCACATGATGAATATTCTGACAAAAGGTTGCATCTTTGGCAATACTATGGGTAACATGTATACGGTGAAATGAATTTTATCCATATTATGTATATATGGGGTGACTTTTTACTATTTTTTTTTATTTTTCTCATATATTTGATAGTCGTGGATAACTATTGTTACAGACAATCTATTTCTTAAAATTTTGAATTCAGACTATCATTAACGTTTTGAAAATTGAAAGTTTTCTTGATATTTTACGTATTGGTTCCAAAATATTATATTATATTCTGTCCAGCGAAGCGGGAGGGTATCAGCTAGTATTGTTATAAAGGCAAATCTTATTCCGGAACTATCCAAAATAAAAATCTATTTTCAAATTTCATGGAAATATACTATTTTTTTAAAACAATAACTTTCAAGCAAAGCCATATATTGCCTTGATTCAAATATTTAATCAGAAAAAAATAGCTAAGTACTTGTTGAAAAGATAAATAAATGAAATAATTTAATTCACATAACTACAAAAAACAAGTAGATTACTTATATGTTTTCAGAAATTGAGAAATCCGTATTCACATAACGTTAAGGTGCAAATAAAAATTAGTGCTTAAAATCCTTTTTTTTTTTCAATTACTACATCAAGTAATCTTATTTAAAATTTCATGAATGCTTTTTAATTAAAATGATAAAACTATAACACAAAATATGAAACATAAATTAACAGTAATGGAATAATTTAATGTACTCGCTTTTTCATGATATAATTAAAATTCACTACCTTAAAAATGAATTAATATATTTATAAGTTGCCATTTTCCCCAGGTAATGGATATTAATAAAGGGAATAAATAACTCCCTGCCAAAGGCGCTGAGAGGAAATTAATTTTAGGCATTGAATTTAAAAAAAAATCTTCAAAAAGGTTAATAAGGTTAAGAAATGAAACAAAACACGCAAATGAACACATTCATTAACATCAATTTCAAAAACTTTCTTATACGAGTAATTTGAACATTAAATTTTTTTAATTGCATTTGGAACATGATATAAAATCTATTTACCTGGAGTGAGTACATAAATATATTTCGATTTAAAGAATGAAAATGCAGAATAAAAATACTAGCTATATTTATAATTTGCTTATAAATGATACATACATTTTAAGTAGTTCTTATTAAATGCTTAATTAAATTTTCGTTTAGTTAACAAATATAATTAAAAAATAGTATTTTATTGAAAGTCGTTTTTATTTAAGCACAGATATTACTTGAATTATAAATATTTTTATTTATTTCCAAGTATGAACCTTACTTTATAATACTCCTTTACAAAATTAATAACTAAATAAACAGCCTTGAAAGGAAATTTCGTAAATAATTACACTTCCCTTCTAATTGGGTTTGAAGAATAAAATTAGAGTCAGTTAACAAAATGAATTCCAATGAAATTAAATTAATTATTTCAATATGTTGACAAATGTATTTTCTTGTGAAGGGAGTATTTTTTCTACTTTTAGTGTTATTAATAGGATTAAACGGATTAAATGCTTGTATGAAAGTAAATTTTATTTAATACAGATATTATTATATTTGTTTAAATATAATTCTAGCTTTATTAAATGCTTTATTTTTTTCAGGAGTAACTCTTAGAATATCATCTCACACTTGCTTATACCCAAATAAAGCACTTATATATATCGAAACAGTTCCTAAATCTCTTATAAATTCTTTTTAATATCTCCTATTTTCTTATTTATTCACTACATTCCTTATGTAGTAAAGTTAATTTAAGTAAGTCAAAGTGAATTCACAAGGCGCTGTTCTCAATTCAAATGACATCCTAAAGCAGCTCCGAAGTTGGTTAAAGGGAAACCCGCATAAGATCTCGCTATAACTTAATAATATGAATATATTTTCTAAAGTTTTTAAAATAAATTTTATTAAAATTTAAATATAGTTTTACTGGTGAAAGGCCCATATTAGGTTAAATTGTTACAATTTTTTTTCAAGTTGTGTATTAATTTACGTGAAAGAGTTATGTGTGAAATAAACAATTCCCTCTAAATGCAATAAACGAAAAGAGAGAGAGATGTAGTAAAAAAGAATACTAAATTTAGAGTAAAATCTCTTTTCCAGTTTGTGAGCACATGATCTAAGTTTAGAACTAATAACAAGCTCTATACTAGAAATAAAAAATTACTCTGTCCTTCGAGAATTGACATTCTCTCACTTGTATCATATACTTTATGTTATAAATTTAACTTACATTTTCATAAAGATGCATTTTTTGAAACTATCGAGATATCTTTTTAAAGCGAAAGTGAACTTAGTTTTTGACTGTTTTCTAATGTGTAATTTTTTATGCAATAATAAATATTTAACCATGTGCAATGGTAAGGAAATACTAGTTCTATTCGAGATATATATTATTTTATAACTTTATTACTGTACCTGTATTTAAAATTAACGTTATAGCATAGGATTACTTTTATATATCACAAAGGATTTCTGAAGTCTTGTAGAGAAAAAAATAACATTATATTTCGTTCAATGCAATGTTGGTTGGTTCACAGCTATATATACACAAGGCTTACAGGCAATGAACCCCATAATGTAATTCCTTATCATTGCCAAACGATGAAGTAACATTTCGATTTGCTCACATATTACATAAGTGATGATATAGATGCTTAGTGTTATTTCACGGGAAGCAGCTCTTAGAATTAAGCAAGACAAATTTTAACACAATCGAATATTTTATCGATGATACCTCTCGAACAACTCAAGACACGGTGCTATATTATATCAATAGATATCCAACAACTTGAAAATTAAAATCAAAATTAGTATTCTATGACTCGCCGGATAAACTCCTTACCTATCTATTGCTGATCCTAATCAGGCCAACCCGAATAAAATTTTAAGAGGTTATCACTTGCATTTCTTAACTTTCAATAAGATACACATTTCCACATTTCTCAAGGAAATCTAAAACCTACATGTAAATCTTCGTAAAATACAACTTCCTTAATTAACATCTGGGCAAGTTTAAAAACCAAAGTCATGCTCTTTCCCACAATTTTCAAAAAAAAAAAAAAAAAAAAAAAAAGGACGTCAGGGCCTATCTAGACTAAGTACTATAGAAATACCGTCTCATAGTCTTATCAGAAAACTATACCAAATTGAAATTTTTTTTTATTTCACTTTTAATTTTGGGAACTGTCCCACTGTGCTTCAACAGCCTCACCTTTAAAGCAGATCAAGTTAGATCATAAGATGTAAGCACGCAGAAATGCGTGTCTATCTATTTCTTTAATTTTTTTTATCTTTAATAAACTATTTTTGCTCTTCTAATGAGCTTGGCTCTTTTCAACATACCGATGCCAACCTCCAAAATGGAGACTCGACAAACAAACCAGCATTTAAAAATGAATTAAAATTTGAAATGCGATCTGAAATTACAATGCTAACAGGCTAATGGATTGGCTGCTGCCAAAATAAATATGGATACAAAGTTCAGACAGTATTTGTGATCGAAAACTTGTGATTATTTCTAAGTACAGAAGGTGCTAATAATCGAGATCTTGTGAGTATTTTTAAGTGCAGAAGGTATTTATATTGCTTGCAAACTGAGAAAGTTAATATATGTTGTTGTGCAACAATACCGTTGTCATTGTTCAAATTAGTTTAGTTTTTTTCATTAATGTCGCACTAGAAGCAACACGAGGACTATTGGCAACGGACCTCGTAATTTTGAAATCCGATTAAGTGATGAGGACGATACCTGAATTGTCATCCCCTTCTCCTAACTTTCAAACCAACCCAACGGGAGGACTTTGGGCTCCAACAGATTTATCATGCATCAGCCCCAGCTACACTGCGGGTCCGATTTGTTATATATATATATAACAAATCGGCTGATCGATACATTCCCAATCTGACTTACAGATGGCACACCAAATACAAAATTGATATCTTTTAATAAATATTAATCTTCAAAAAGTAGCTGTAAAATTTTTCTAACGATCTGATTTGTTAAATTTAAACGTGCTCGTACGAACAGCGATGATACGCCAAACCCTGGTAGCCAAAATAGATGATTATAACAGAAAAAACCTAAAAGTTCAAAAATTCTTTTTGACAAACCATAAAATGAAGTTGCAGGAAAAAGCTGATACTCTAAATACATCAAATAAACGGTAGGCTTTATTTTACATGAACATTTGCTTATGAGAAAGATGTTTTCGAAGTGGGTGCCACTTGTGCTAAGAGTAGACCAAAAGCAACAACGAGTCGATGGTTCCAAGCATTGATTGAAACTGTTTCGGCGAGATAAAACACTTTAACGTCGATACGTAAAATGGATGAAATTTGGATCCACCATTATACACCAGAGTCAAATCCTGAGTCAGCGGAAGGGACAGCAGCCGGTGAACCTCACCAGAAGCGGACAAAAACGAAACAGAATCAGAGCAAAGTTATGATATCCGTATTTCGGGATGTGTACAGTATTTTGCTTATCGATTTCCTTAAAATAGGAAAAATTGTCAATAGGGATGGTTACATGGCTGAAATGGGTCGTTTCAATGAAGAAATTTCAAAGAATTGGACACATATGAATAAACAGACAAGAAAATGTGTCACAAGTCTTAGGATACAATGGCAAATTTGCGCGAAATACACTACGAATTGCTTCCGTACCCACCCTATTCTCCAGATGGGAACCCCAGAAACTACTGCCTGTTCGGACTCCTAAAAATGCTCATCAGAAACAGATTTGGATCAATTAAGGAGGTAATCGTCGAAACAAATGCTGATTTTGTGGCCAAAGATAAATCGTTCTCGAAGAAAGGTATATATATATATATATATTTAAGATATAAATTACAAAAGAGAAAACAGGATGTAAACAATTAAATAACTTCATGTAAATTTATGCATATTTTTTAATACTATCCTACAATCACTAACTGCTTAAGAATAAATTTGTCAGCTAAAATCGCTATTGAACACACATTTAAGCCCAGCTAAAACCTCGTTATATGAATTATTCATATATTTCCAAAATAAATTTATTTTCCTATATTTTAAGCGAAATATCTATTATTTTGCAGTTTAAGTAGGAATTTCACTTACTAAAGCTAACAATAAGATGACCATATCGATCTAAAAAGTCAACATTATCGGTTTGAACCATTTATTTCCAAATTTTATCTCCAAACGCAGACTCAGCCATTTTTGTCCTAAAGTTGACAAGCCAACTTCATCAGAATCAATTTGACCATTTATATAGTGGATCAGGTGTTAAAAAATTTTATATAACAAAAATTGTCAATTTTTGAATATACAATATAATATGAAATACCATATATTTTCGCTGCGAAGACGATATTTCAGTTATAAAAAAGGCAACCGAAACCAGAGATCGTCTTATAGTTCCGTTACAAAAAATGTAAATTGAAATTGATGTATATTAAACATATCAGAAAGCAAAACTAGACATTCAACTATGTATTTCCTACAAAATCTACATATTCATCATTTACTGCAGAAAGCTTCTAAAGTACATCTTCACATACGTTTACCATATGGGTCCAATTCTGCATCGAGAGAGTGGATTTCCTCGAAATGTCGGACCTCGAAATTATGAACCCCCGTCAAGTGACGAGGACGACACCTGAGCTCACGAATTCCTTTCCTAACTTCAACACCACGCCAACGGGAGGAGTTTGAGCCCCAACAGATATAACGTGCATCAGCACTGGCTACACGGCGGGTCCTAGTGGCATCAAGGCTCGAACGCACGAATAGACGATAACAACCGATCGCTATTCAGTGACCTTGACCACAAGGCTACAACAACCATATTGAATTAAAAGCTACTTCATTAAATGAAATGAGCAAAGCATTTTACCACTGAAAATGAAGCAAATTATAAAAAGTAGCTAGCAGAGTTAAAGAAGCTCAATTATGAAATAACAGGCTAAGTTATCAAAAAATAAGGAGCTCAGTTCTCCATCAAACCAACCATATTGCGGTTTTTTTTAACAGCATTAGGGCTCAAAACCACGACTGGAAAGAAACACCAACTGTAAATTGGAACTTTTTAGATATAAGAGAGTTTTATTTATAAGAACGTTGTGTAAATATAAAAACATCCAAAGCATAGTTCATTTCTTAAAAAAATCCATCGCTTAATAACTAGTTAAAGATTCCGAATCTCCAGAAATACTTATCTATCAAATACTCCTTTCGGAAGCACCAACTCAAATTTAAATAAACGATCCAAATTTATACTCTTCTACTTTCCATTTTGGTGCTATACTTCAAACGGAAATCGTCATCTGGTTCTGTGCTGCACTATTAAAATTTCCACACTCTTGACTGTCTATGAATTAATTTTAGCCTTGGCAAGGTCGATTCCGTCAGTGCATATTCCTAGCGACAAAAGCACACCTTAATAAATTCTTTAATATATTCACAGATTAACTTAGAGCCGTTGAATCAACTGTTGAACTTAAATCTCCGAGGAAGGGAATTATTACTATATTATACAAGCGCCCGTTTTGCATTTGCATTTCCTGGAATTGATGCATTCAGAATAGATTGATAATTTCATCGTTATCAGGAGAATTTATTGAAAATGGTAGTATGTTGTAGAATCGTAACTGATGTAAAAAATTGAAAATTGTACCAAACTGATGTGCTTCAGATTTTAATGGAAGCTGAATAGTTATTGAGCAATGATAAAAAATATATTTTGATATTAACGAGATTAAGAAAAGTATTAGTTTTAGATGGTTTACTACAAATTCACAAAATAATACTCAAATTTATATAAAATTATTCAATTTGATTTAGAAACAGTTCTTATATTTTAAATTTGTTTTGTAAAATTTTATAAAAAATGATTGCATAAATGGAAGTTGAAAAAATTGCTATGTAATTCTGTTCATATTTTTAAGGATTAATTACTGACACTCAGTTTTAAAAATCCAAAATTTCTTTACTTATTGCATTACTTCTAGTTTTAAGTCCATGAATATCTTTCTTGATAATGGGAAATTGCTAAATTTCTATTGCTTGGGAACATGCAGTTCATAGGAACAGAAGAGTTCCATAAAGTTTTTGTTTTTTAGTGGAAGGGGATTACACTATATCAACAGCTAATGAATTTTTTTTTCTGTTTTGAAGTTCCTTTAGAATCACTTTCTGATTCAGAATAATCAAAGGAAGAACTGCTACAAAGGCATTTTCTTCTTTGATTAAATACTGTAAAATTTTCTTCACTTTCCAACATTCAGATTTATCGAAAATGGATTTAATCAAAGGTGACCAGATTTTAACTGTCAAAATTCGGGACACCATTGACAGGGATGAGGGTTTCTTGATTAAAAATTTGGTGCCTAAAAAATACATACCTTTGCTACCTAAAAAATACGTACCTTTTCTACCTAAATAAATTACTTACCTAAATAATCTGAATAGCATATTTGTTGACATCACTTGTTTAACTAGCACTAGCACGCTGTACGATGTGTATCGCATGAGATACAGTTACAAAACTCAAAATTCGAAGGCGTTACTTCGTGGACGACCAACAAACTCTTTATACCCTAACCGTTTTCCTCTCTAAAATTCCCCTCCGTTTCCAATTTTTGTACAAGATGTAATTCATTTGCAACAATGTTCCAATTGATGCTAGATCTCTAGCGGAACATGTCGCCACAAAAATGACATCTTTAGAAGTGTGCAAAATGTTATTTCTCCATTTTACAGCTACAAAAGGTTTTCGTGGCTGCCAATGCCGAAAACTGCCACTGTTTATTAAATCCAAACTATGGTGATCGTATTCTAACAACTGATCGAGGTGAACTTTGATAAGCAATTCCTGATAATCAGTTCTCAACAATTATTTTTATTATTAAAGTTTAACATTATAAAATTTACAAAAATAATATAAAATTCATATCCTGGTGAAATAGCTACATGGAAGCCGAAAACTGTATATTCCCTTCCCGTTCTCCCACCGTTTCTTAGCTTGTCGTGCATTCTTTCTAAAAATCGGGACTTACGTATGACCTCGAGGGACAAATTGTTAAAAGTCGGGACGTCTGGTCACCTTAATTTAATCCTTTAATTTGGATTTGAGAAAAGATGGATTTTTTTTTAGGAATGTAGGCACAACTTTCAACAAAGTATGTTGTAAAACTATCATAGTGTTGTGATTTATTTTATGCTAATCTTATAGATCAAATAACATTCTTAAGCTATATTTTCATTATCTTTTTCTTCTTACGAGTTTGAGCTTTTTCAGAAATATTGCTTACAGAAGGATCGTGAAACCTCAATCACTAATTTTATCACAACTGTAATTTTCATTAAGTTAATGAAAACGAACTAAACGCTCATAAATACAAATTCTTTCGAACAGGAATTTGAAAAAATAACTGTCAGAGACATGTGCTGTTAGCAAAGCTTGAAACAATGCTATTGACACATATCACTTACAATAGCTATACACACATTGACAAAGAAATGAATGAAAAGCGAAAGTCATAAAAAGGAAAGAAAGAAAAACCGTGGACAAAAAAATTAGTTTTTCCATAATGGAGTAGGTCAAAAAATTTTGTAGTAGTATTTTTTACTTCTTTGAATCATTCCACGGTATCTATCGTATTACCCGAAAACAAGGCTGACTATTTACAATCGAGATTTGCACTGTAAGATATTTCACTTTGATTTTATGCGTATTTACTTACTTTCATCTTCAATATGCACGCGTCCTCTATTCCTATAATACTATATGTGAATCTTCCATTGTTGGATGCAGGGCTTGAAGTCTTCTATTGTCAGCTCTCTTCGCTTTGCTTTTTGTAACTTCAACGGACTCAGGTCTTGTTTCTTACAATGCAGATCCTACTTCTGGAAACAGATAGATGTCGAAGGGCGCATGATCCGGCAAAGCGGAAGGTCTTACTCTGGGATTGGAAAACTTTACTAGATATCTCTTGACGGACAATGCAAGATGGCATTTCCATTGAAAATTGGGGTCGATTTTTTTTTCTTATTCTTTCACGGAGTTCAGTAAGAACGTGGAGGTAGTAATATTAATTAATAATAGTATGCCCTACTGGAACCGAGTGAAGTTACACAATCCAATGAAAATCGAAAAAAAACCTTTATCATTACTTTGAATTTCATTTTGTTCATTCGAGCTTCGTGGCTATATGTGAAGAGGGACTCTTACAGTGCATGGATAGGCGCTTCCTTTCACATTTCATCATATAAATAAGTAAAAAAGCATGATTCGATACATGTTGTTATCATTTTCCAATAAATTTGAGTCATGTTCAGTGGCATTTAATGTGCTTTTATGAACATTTTAGTGAACTTCTATTTGTTCGAACGGGAGAATTTGCGGAACTATTTTGGAGCACACTTTTTGCATGTCATAATTGTTAAGTAAAATATGCCATATGGATTATTTCTCAATTCCTGCAGTCTATTTAACTTACAGTCAAAATGAACCAGATTACCGATTTTTTTTTATATTGGAATCGTTTTCGATGGGGAAGGACGACTTTGGATTGAATCAACTTCAACATCTTCTCGGCCATCTTGAGAATGCTTAAACCAATCAAATGTCATGCACGTGATTAACATTCATTGCCGTAAACTACTTTCAATAAATTATAAATTTCATTTCGAATAAATGCTTATCTAACTAAATTACATCTTCTTTAAATATATTTTACGCAAAATGATTGGATTCTGTCTCTGTAAAAAGAAATGTTCATCAAGTTCAGTCTAATAAGGTATTTATATGCTTGATATATAAAGATCTCAAAAATCTAGTATATATTTACAATATTTCATGCAATCATGGTATGCCTAGTATGAGAATGTATAATTTTTCAACTCAACTCGACTTTTTATTCTGATTACTATAATTTCCAAGGATGAGAAATTTTTACTTGTAACATATTTTGTTAAATTTATCTACAATAAGGAATTTCACGCTAGAAATATTTCTTGACTGATTGATTAAATAATTAACAACAAAAGGGTTCAGATATTTTTTTTAACCTCAAAACCAATTCAGATCAAATGTTTAAATCTCATTCACTTTTTAATTAGTTATACGCTGTAGAATATTTTCTTCAATACCTGATATTCTAAAATTCTCTCCCTTTAATTGGCTGAATAGGTTTTCCCCCTAAATATTAGCAGTTAAGCAAAATTGATTAAAAAAACGAATTAATGATTTAAACTGTAAATGTTTTTAATAAGATACAATCGATAAAAAAAATTAACGTAAACAAAGGCAAAACATTGAAAGTACATATAAGCTTCAATAAAGATTTTTTTCTCATTCTGGCTTCTAATTTAAAATAGGAAACCGATGTAATATTTTTTCCATTAAAATCGATCTTTGAACTTTTTAAATGAACCCACATTTTCTCAAGAAATCAAAGCATTGATGATGCAAAGAGGAATATGCTCGTACTTAAGCTTTTAATAGCATTTTAAAGATCATTTGAATTCATTAAACGTGAAAAAGGATTACCGATATATCGATTGATGAGCGGGGGTAATCAAACGAGAAAGTGTTCTACTGCATAAACCTTTTATTCAAAGTTAATGCGCTAAATAAGCGTACATAATGAGGGAATATCAAAGTAATGGTCCCATGAATATGCAAATGTACTTAGATTGCCAATGCGATGTCACAATAAAACGCCATTTTTAATGTCTTTTAGTCCGAAAATCTTTTGAGCTTTGAAATCGGAGTACCTTTAAAATTATTTGTTCTTTTTAAAATGGGCTAACGTGCCTCTATTTTGAGAAAATGGGGTCAACAAAAAAGCATAGTAATAAAATAAAAGTATACAAGGAATTTGGTTCAGAAGTTTAACATTAAAATACATAATGATTATAGTATTTACATTTAGTTTGCTTGACATTGCTTATATTTACATTGCTAAGATATATAGTTTAATATTTTTTCGTCTGATTTTATTTGATTATCCGAACAGAATAATACGCATGATTTAATAATTTATCGTTTGCTTTTATTTTAATATATAACTTAAAAATTGATTTTTGAGGCAGAATAATTTGTTTTTATTATTTTTGTTGTTGACACTAGTAATGTTTTTTCCTTTAGAATGTATTGCTTGTGAAAATAAAAATGTATTATGGATTTGTAGAATAATGCTTCCTTTCTTGATTTCAGTTGCTTCTGTGGAACCTGGGTATCGTAATTTCGTTTACTTTACGCAAATTTATATTCATTTTGGTGAATCTAAGATATACATTCGGAAGGTGATGTCTACCACAAGTAAAGATCTGAATCTCTCATAGTCAAATGAGCTCGCTACTTAAAGTGACAGCCTCGTATGACTCAAATAAAATCTTTCAGAAAATGTTCTTTATGTTAAAATAATGTCTTTAATCATGTATGGACCTGCTGTTGTTTTCAGGAATTGGCTTTCACAAAAATGCTTGGATCAAAATAAAAGGTGTAGGGTGTTAGGTTCAAAGGTTAGAAATTATTATACATCCTGCATATAATATTACATAAAATATACATCCTGATTTACATAAAATATACATCCTGATTTACATAAAATATACATCCAGATTTACATAAAATATACATCCTGATTTACATAAAATATACATATGAATATACATCCTGATTTACATAAATTATGTATATAAATATACATTCTGATTTACATAAATTATACATATAAATATACATTCTGATTTACATAAATTATACATATAAAATTACATCCTGATTTACATAAGTTATACATATAAAATTACATTCTGATTTACATAAATTATACATATAAAATTATATCCTGATTATTTATTTTGCTAAATGTATATTTACATTACTCAAATATATTTAATTTAGTATTTTATCATTTGCATTTAATTTAACATCAGAACAGAATGTTATTGTGTTCCTTAATATTTTCTTACTTTATTTAAATGTGTTTATTTGCCAGCGAGAAATTTCTGAACGTAAATGCATAACATATTTTACTTTTCATAATGCTTGTATTTTTAAAAAAAATAAATTCTAATAAAACTACTGTAATTAAGGTTAATTAGATATGAATAAGAGTAACTAAATCTACTTATTAATGAATTTATCCAAGATGATTTCAGATTCGTAAGTAGTTCGTGCGGTTAAGATAGTAATGCACGATATGTATTTCGCCACTTCACAGAGATTCAAAACTACGTGGTCAGTTGCCATTAGTCTTCAAGTTGCTTCTTTGGCGACATTTAAAAAACCAAACAACTAACCAGCAAGATATGACTGAGTTCCCAAGAGTATTTCTGTTGAATTAACACATGGGAACATTAAATAATGTTATTTGATATGAGAACATCTGATGAATGAAACGCAATTTAAGAAAATTATATTAGAAATATTGAAGGATAGTGAAAAACAGACGGATATGATTACATTTATAAAGTACATATAAATTAATAAGATTTCGGTGAAAATGTTTTCTTACACAGTGTAGGGAAAAATAGTCATATAGTCTTGAAGTGCCAGCATCGTTTCGAATCCTGGTCCATTGGGTCCTAAGAAAAATTGACCGGTAGCTTTTTGTAGCACCTTTACCAACCAGGCTAAGAGAGACAGCTCTTTCAGGCTAGTTAATAAAGCATTTTAACTTCTGGCGTTGTTGTTGAAGAGAATTGGTGTATACTTCCCCTCCAGTATCATCGTATTGATACGAAAAGAAACATTGGTGTTTGTAGAGAAGATAGCTCTTTCAGACATTACTGCATTTGATATACATCCCCTCCATAATGAATTGAGTTTTGCGAGGCATTGCTTAACATTTGACTTCCTCAGCTGCCTCTAATCGAGTGGCGAGACTGGTTGACAAGTGCTTCAAAGTCGGAATATCACTTGTCTTGATTCATGTGCGGTTGCGTTAATTAGCCATACAGAGGTAAGTGTTTTGCATCGGGGGCATATGCAATCAATAGTTATAGGCCGAACGAAGTGTCTTTTTCAGCTTGGTTGTAAGGGCTAGCCTCGCAAGGCTACACAACTCTCTCGAGTAGGGAAAGCTATGCCACGTCGAAAGATGATTTGTGGTAAGAGAGAAATAGATTGATTGAGTGCATTCAACAATTAGTGTTGAGCGTTCTTATGTGTGAATAGAAATAGTCAGATCTAGATTTCACGATTAATACTGATTCAAATCCAACTAATTTAGTGATAAGATACATTTGAAATTTTAAAACAATCTTTAGGTTCTGACGAGAATATAGGATATTTCACCCATATACATTAAGATACATAAGCATTTAGAATAATCAAAGATTCGAAAAAAATCTAAATTGATTTCATTCATTTTTTACTATTGTCACTAATGGTGAGGCATACAGTTGAAAGAAATATATCAAGAGAGTTATATAATTTAATAATCTTTTTGTCCTGTTCATTAAAAGGAATAAAGGAGGAACAATGCATATTTCACGACAGTTAAGATAATTTTAGCTGGTAACAAAAGTTTTCTATGCCTGTTTAACGTAATGGACCAGAATTTTACAAAAAATGTATTAGTATGTTCAAAAATTTGTTTTCTTTAATAGCCTTAAAAATGTTTAAGCTTATTTCATTTGTAAGATATTGTTTTAAAAACTATAAATTAGTTTTGTATCTAAACAATATGAAAAAGCGGTTTGTTGATTAAAAATATTATAAATATAGCATATTGAAATTATTTCGTTTTCCACTCATATAGAAATTATAGCATATTTTTTTAAAATATTCGTACATTAAATTCTTTTTTTTTTGATAATTACTTTTGCACTTGCTAATAGAACTGACTTTTTTCCAACCCTAGAAAACCAGGTGTTTATCTATGCCACTATCACTAGAAATACGTAAAATTGATGTGCTCACGTAAAATTTGTTTTTTTTTCTTTGATTATATTACATTAATGTTATTTTTAAATAAGATGAACGTTATTTGCCTTTTAAACTTAACCTAATTTAGACAAATGAAAAATAAATTTACATTCTACACGTGTGTACAAAACTTAAGCAACAATATAAATTTTAAGCAGATAGCCATGAAATTGCAGAAAAGGGGTTATTGTGATCATTACAAAGAAAAATTAAGTAGAAAGGTTATGCGTATACAAACGTTAGGGAAAAAACGTCATAGGCAATCTGAGGTACGCAAAACGCGTACGGCATGTGCGTGCAGCTTAAGACTATAATAAAAAATAGAACAGAGATGCAATTAAAAATATTCGCTGCAAGTGCAAGAGAGTTCTTTCGTGAAATATGGCTGGAAGAAATCACCTGGACAACTTCACACGAGAAAGATTGATCAGAAACCTAATGGAGGGTTCGTAGTTTGACCAGTGTAGCTGAAGAGTTCGGATTCAACAAAAGTGTCGTTTCGAGCGCTTTGAAACCCTTCCAAACCATAGATATAACTATTAGATATGTTGATGGTGGCCACCCTAGGAAAACGACTGCAGTGGATGATATATATATACTACTGCAGGCGAAAAGAGCCGATACCAGTCAGCAAGTGCATCTGCTCAGTAACAGTAAGCAGGAAAAGAGCTACAAGTGTCGCGGCTCTCTGTGGGCAGATGCCTTTACAAAGATGGCCTATTTAGCCGCTGTTCTGAACGCTGCATCCCGTTGAATGTTGGCAATTGGTGGAACCTTTTAGAGTGATGTAAGGAGCACAAAAACTGGACATCTCATCGATGGAGTCATGTCCTCTTTACGGATGAGAGTCGATTTAATTGCCACAGGCGATTCTCAATGTCAGTTGATTTTGAGAGAGGTCGAAACACTGTTTCATCTCAGTAACATCATTGAAAGAGATCGTTACGGTGGTCCTGGTGTTGTAATCCGGAGAGGCATTATTCTGGATGCTTGGACTACGCTCAACGTTTGCGACAGAGGTTCTGTAACCAAAGATCACTCTTGTAAAGAGGTAATAGTTTCCTGTATGTGTATGTTCCTAGGTGCTTTTGGACCAGACTTCGTTTTTATGGATGACAATGCACGGACATACCAGACTGCTGTTCAGCAGCAACTAGGAGTGAAGATATCAGTCGAAAGGATTGCCTCACGTTCTTCCATGATTTAAATATCATAGAACATATGTGGGATACTTTGAGAAAACGCCTGAAGTACATCCTCCGGAGCACTACCAACAAATTAAACAGATGCTGTTTGAGGATTGAGAATTCTTACATCAAGAACAATTGGACAATCTGGAGCTGTGTATGGAAAGACGATGCGAAGTGACCATTGTAGTAATGAAAGGACAAACAAATACTAAGGAACATCTGTTTGTTGTTCTTCCTCTTGTACAAACATTCAGGTATAACGATACTATTTTATTAATAAAAACCTTTTTTTTTGTTTCATACCATATTATATGCACTGTATTCAATTTTGTCCAGCTATGCTTTCGCCATTGCTTAAGTATAAATTCATGTCTCTCATTTCTGAATTTTATGGCTTTAAGATAATTTCTCGTAGAGTTACGGCAAAGCATAACACTTGTTGCTTAAGTTTTGCACACCATTGCGATTAGTTAACATTGCAATTATATGTCTTTTCAGAAGCATGACTTCTTGTGTTCTCCACATATAACTTTTCCACTATTGCTTTAGATGCTACTCTATAACTTCCATTAGTAAAAATTACATCAAGCATATCTTTTGTTGAAAAATGGTTATGTTGTAAAGCTGAAGTAAATATTAATATTCCAAACAAGCATCCAGTTCATTGTAATTTAAACTATTTAGAGATCCTTCCAAAATATTTGCGATCTATCTCTTAATAACTTATCTTCTTTTGATTTATTTCTGAATTTTTGTGAGTATTTCTTTCTTTACTATATCAGAAATGCAAAAATTAAAACCATCAATTAGTCCTTAGCATATCGAGCCTTAGCAACTGGACCTGGTCTAATAAGAATAAAACTTTATGCATTAGTTTTCGGATTAGAGTTATCATTAATTTTCGGATGCCATTCATAACCATTTATTCCTTTTATTAAGTCAGAATCCACAAGTATAATATTATCTTGTTCATTTAGCTCTTTAATATTTACAGTCTTTCTATTTTTATTTCAAGCATGTAATTCACTTTTCGCTTTTTACTTAGGTCCATATTACTAATGCACTCAATTTCTTGTATCGGGAAATGAATCGTTAAGCCATGATGAATGTTGATCTAGATTATATCATCTGGAATATAATCTAGATCAACATTATTTTCATTCAACTATCTTCATCAAATTCAACATTATCGCCCCTTTCACAATCTTTAGATCCCAAAATAAATTCTTGATTTTTTCATCTGTTAAGTACTTGCGTTGTTTGGCCATTTCTTCAACATAGTATGAAATAACAATCGAAACACTTACATACGCCGTTTACAATTTAAAAATAAGGAGTCTATCACTAGCACTACGTTAAAACTACGCTCTTGAAATCGTGTTTTTCTAGACACACGCAAAATTTACGTGTTTAAAATGTCGTTCATTACTAGCGAAAAGTAAAATTCACGTGGTGAGTTCCTATTCTTAAAGTGAGACAAACGAACCGTAGACGAAAAAATAAAATCGATTTTCGTGCAGCGTATTAAGTGGCGTCTAGAAACACACAAAATCAAACAATTTCTCGGAGGAAGGGAAAGCCCCAAAAACAATAAATAGAGACCAGAAAACTAAGGTACATTACACTGGTGTTCAGGTTAGAGACATAATTTTATGATTTTTATATATTTGAGAAAGTTTGTAATTCAAACAAATAAAGTTTAAATGAAACTGTTTTTTCCTTTTGATTTTAACAATATGTGTGAATTTACTAATATTACACATTCTATAATGATCATAGTCTCTTCTAACGAAGTTAAAGAAAATATTACCTAATTTTGAAATATTCAAAGAAAAAATAATTATCATATTTAAAAAGGATTACAATTAAATTTCATTCATAAGCATTCTGATTAATACTCCTACTCATTCACTACTAGTATACATGAATTAATTAATTAACGGAGAATGTAAGAAAACCTGTTGCTGCTTTATGTTTCCATTACAAGTAATTTATGGTTAAGGCTATAATTCTCTGTTTTTTTTTACTTCTATGTCTTAAAATAAGGCATAATATTACATATTATTGGTAAAAATCTTTACTTTTATCTAAGTATTATAATTTGGAACCATTTTCTTCTAAATTTAAAGATGCATATTTATGTGTTCTATACCTTAAATAGATCTATTTTGAGTAATAATTGAATAAGTGAATAAAGGACTACAATAGTATATGAGCTCATACTCAATAAAAAACCGTAAAAAATTGATTTCTCACCTCTACTTTGAAGTACTAAAATTTAGGTAAATGTCACTTCATCAATCGTTCCTCACCCAAAATGATACTTCCTAATTTCTAAAATTCCCTATGGAATATTCTTGCTGACGATTGACAATATTAACATTCTACTAAGCTCCACGGATCTTACAAGAAATTTTTCACTTTTCAACTCCAGTGTTTGTTCTGGCATGAATATCATAAACTTCATTTCTCTTTATACTCTTGTAGAGGATTAAAAGGAATTCCTTTCATCTTTCTTCGGTTCGCTGGATGACGTGCCCTGTTAATGAGGAGTAATTTCTCGCTCCTACTCCTTGGTCTAATTTAATTAATCGTGGTCGGATAAAATACACTTAGTGATTAAGTTGTTACAAGCTAGCACTTTGTTGAACTATGCCTAACGCTACACTAATCCAACTCGGAATTAATTACGCGTTGCAGCTGTACTTCGAGTGTCAATAGTGTTTTACCTTAAATGATGTTGTTAAAATTTTCAATTACCTATTGTGAAAGATCTAGGAGATTGACGGAACAAAAACCACTTTAATGGCTTAATTTGTTTTCTTCCACATGTTAGAAAATCAATATTTCATTATTGTGTCAGCATCAATATTTAGTCATTACCGAACTACATATGAAAAAAAATGAAAAGAAAATTTGAAGGAAAAAAATTATGAGAATGAGTTACAGATATAATTTGACACTAAAGGCCTTCAGTTTAGTATAATCTATTTGATTAAGTATGGTTATTTCATTTAATTTAACATACGTCCGTCTACTGTTTCACCAATCGAAGATGAGACTTTTAGTAGTGAGTACATATGCCATCAGGTAGATTGTCGAGCCCGGGCTCTTTCTGTAGCTGATCGCCTTCGCATTGGAGGTTCAACATAATCGCCTATTCTTATTAGAAATCATATTGATACGTAGAAGAACTGCTTGTAAGCAGTCGCACCCTGTTGCAAGGCAAAAACTCGAAACAGTGTTCCAAGTGAAGCGGAACATAGCCCCCAACGGCAAGACCTTAATATATTTTGTCTTTATTCAAATCCTTGAGGGATTCACCAGTGAAGCGGTTAATGGTTGTAGTGATTTGATTGTATACTGTTCTGAAGGTCAGTGTAATGAAAATTGGTTGTATTCACCCATACGATTCGGCTTGAAATCGGCTGTTTGATTACTGAAGACTGCAATACATTTAGGAAAACATTATAAATAAATATATTACCTAACCAGTTGCGATGAACTCTGCGAGTTTGGTTTGGCACTGGATTATTTGTAAGCAATATTTGGGGTTGTTATTGCTCAGTGCAAAAATAGTTGCTAATGAGTCGATGATGAATATAACTTTTCTTGAAAGTAGATTAAGAGCTATTTATTGTTTCGCAAAACTTCCTGAATTGAAAACAATTTCCAGTCACAGTAATTGATATTTTTCGTACAACTAGGGAGTATTCAATAGTTTGCAGTGCCGCCATCATTTGATCACATTAGAAACCAAGCCATACGTAAATTAATAATTTGTTTATGATGAATCTATTCCCAAACAAGGTGAATGGCATTGTCTGCCGTAAAAGTTATGCAGACAGATTTTTATGATGCAAAGACTGCCGCATTCATCCGCTTGAAAGGAGAGAAAAAACAAACAATATAAAATACTACTGTGCAATACCAGAGTACACACACACACACACACATATATATATATATATATATATGTGTGTGTGTATGTATATATATATGTGTGTGTGAGTATATATATATATATATATATATATATACTCTATAACAAAAAAAGTGAGTCACGAAGAGGGAGTTGCCCAAATATAAAGAAATTTCGTATGCAAAGAGATTTGGATCCAACATGCAAATTACTAAAATTTAATGTTTAATGAATGAAAACCGGGAGCTACAGTGCATCGGAACTGCGCACTCAGCAGGTCTATATAAGAAGCTATTCTCAATGTGATGGCCAAAATTTCTGTTGCATTCCTATTTAGGATACCTTTCAACGACTGAAAAAAATACCTCGCCGCAGGATTTGAGTTCATTACAAGCACCTTTCAGGGATCGAAGGAGGTCGTATCATTAGATTGAAAGCGGCAAGTTGGGAAAAACGGAGAATCGCTCGTCATATGGGTGGAAGCGATGCGGTGATCAGAAAATTCTGGAAAGAATTAGTAGACACTAGCAGATTTCAGCGTCATGATTGTAGCAGTTGACCTAGGGCCTAATCGGGAGGTTAGAGTGATTATCAGATCAACTATCACGGTGCCTAAATCATCGTTATAACTATCAGATGTGCGACCAGCACACGAGTGTCCACCCTAACCATTCACAGATGCCTGATGGAGCAAAATCTACGCTTGAAACCACCCTATGCCAACTACCACTCACGCTTGCACATTGTTGAACCAGATTACAGTGGGGCCTTTCTCGATTATGTTGGAATGATGGTAACTGGGGACGTACAGGTTTTAGCGATGAATTCTGCTTAAGACAGTGTCCTGACTATCATCGAAGACGTGCCTGGAGATGTCTAGGTCAGTCTGCCGATCCTATTTTCCCTATTGCACTTCACACAGGCCCTGGACCAGGAGTTATGATCTGGGATGCAAATTCTCTAGATAGCCAAACCCTTTTGGCCGTCATTAGAGGCACACTTACAGAACAGCGAGACGTTGACGATATTCAGAGACCTGTTTTGCATTTCCCTGGCTTTATTTTTCAGTAAGATAATAATAGACCTCATACGGCAGGTGTTGCTATGAACTGTCTTATAGCTTGTTAAACACTTCCTTGATTAGACAGATGTCTCTCCACTCGAGGAAGTCTGGGAATTGATGGGAAGTCGAATGCGTCTACAAAGGAATGTTGATGACCTACCCCGCATTTGGAAAACATTTAGCAGGAAATACCGCATGAGACCATCTTGGAGCTTTATCACTATATGCCACGTCTTGTGGCACCTTGCATCATGATTAAAGGTGGGTCAACACCTTATTTAGTTCGTTACTTTATAGCTATAGAACTCCGAAATAAATAATTCAATTTTTCTGACATTTAAGTCATTTCCTATTTTATACATATTTTTCCTATTCGCAAATTTTTGTCTCCATCAGACAATTATTTCTAGGAGCAATTTTTTGTTGCAATATATATATATATATATATATATATATGTGTGTGTGTGTGTGTGTGTATGTGTGACGTCATGGATAAGACTACGTTGATGTCAATGAAATGAAACAATTAAGTAGCAGTCTTTTAGGTTTAATAAGTCCAAGGGGTTTATTTTATCACCATTATAATACTTTGGCAGATATTTGAAGCAAATTATTTCTTATTATACTGTCCAGCCGTCAAAGAAGAATCGCCCGCTGTGGTGTGACTCATATCCCTATAGAAGTCACGAGAAAGAGAACGTTAAATAATGATACTGCTTGTGTAGTTGAATATGAATAAGGAATATCTCGAAACATAGCGTTTTTTGGCAGAAAGAAAAATGGTAGATTGATTCTTACGAATTCGAAGGAGGATTTCAGATTTCTTAAAAGCGAAAGAAAACGTTTCTCTTTAAAAATAAAAGTAAAAAGAAAGATGAAACATTTAATTTTCATTATAATTTCCCCTTTCTGCATGACTCGTACGACTACATGACAGCGGAATTGACGACCTAGAAAAGATAGAACTTTTCTTATAGGTTTTCTTTTTTTTTCGAAAAAATTAAAAATTCTTTAGACTTGTAATAATGCTATACAATAAAATTTAAGAAAATTACGTAAATGCATTAAATGTTAATGAAGTAGTCAACAAATCAGTTAAATTGTTTAACTAACATTTGTAGAAGAAAATGGCATCTTGAAATATTCTTGGCATATGAAAAACGAGCTTAATATCAGTTAATTTAAAAAATACAGATTGTTACAAAAATATGAAATGATAGAAACAAACTTTTCTCTCCAATCATAGAAAAATAATTATATCTCAATACAACAGATTTAGCGTCAGTGACATTGTTAGTTTGATACTAGTGACAACTTGTTTTGCTTCATCTTGAAGACAGTTGTTAATGGAACAGAATTGATACACAATTATTGGCAAAAGCGGACACGGGAGTTATGTTTTGTCTCATGCATCCTTTCTAAGAGAGATTATATATATATATATATATGCGTGATATTGAAAATTCTCCACTATGAAGGAGTGGCAAGAAAGTTATGCAAAGTTCAGGATAGGCACAAGTTATCGAATTAAGTGGTTGATGTGAAATGTCCAGCTCTCTATCGTACGTTGAAGAAGATATAAGAGAAGGAACCTTGCTGAATATTCAATTTCATGCAGTTATTTTTCTTGGGAAATCATCGTAGAAATTTTTTTCTAGTCTCTCATAAAGTATGTAATAGCAGAGAATTATAGGACGTCGTCAAATATGACACTTTCAGCAGACAGACGATTTTACTAGAAGCATGATGATCGGACAAAAAACAGCAAGTTCGACCATATGACTAATCACGTCCACAGTGCAACGTCTAGGGTGAAAAACGGTGGAAAAAGAAATGTAGCAAGTATGAGAGAGGTTAGAGTATTGCCAAAAACCTAAACAACTGTCACTCGTTTCTTTTATTTTATGACATTATACTATTAATACTATCTATCTATCTATCTCTATATATATATATGAGTGTGTGATATATATATATATATGTGTGTGTGATATATATATATATATATATATGTGTGTGTGTGTGAGACATATATATATATATATATATATATATATATATATATATGATATATAACAAAATTAATTGAATGAAATAAAATTAAATTAATTTAATTGCGGAATTTTTCCTTATCTTTAACTCAAAAAGTAAAGAAATTATTCCTATCATCACATCTAATTCCACATTGTCTTTTTATTTATGT
>BMAW01094718.1:0-11850 GCA_019974015.1 Nephila pilipes
ATAAATTAATAATATTTTCTTTTTCTTTTCTTTTGGATCAGTGAGGAACGCTGTTTGTTTTTAGACATTTATGAATATCATTTTCAGTTCTTATAAACAATGTCATTATGTACAAATATGAAATTTAGCTACAAGTCATTGGACTATACCAAAGCTTGTACACTAGTAGTTAGTACAAGAGGTTTTCGCAAAATATTTAAGTAAAAAAAATTGAAGAATAGTTATTTTCTTTTGTTTTACAGATTACTATTTAACAAATATTTAAAATAATGAGCGATTTGTAAAATAAAAGACTATTCATTAATTTCTAACAATCTAACGTATCCTTTAATTCTTTAATTTCGTATTTTAACCTCATTTTATTATTCTCTCGAGGAAAATAATTTGTTCAAAATCATTCTTTTCATTATGTAAATGTGTTATGGACTATTTATAAAAATAAGTTTATTCAGTATTAGAGTATGATCTGAAATGTTTTTTAACACTTTTACATGAAACGAAGCTTTATTATTTTTATCATACAAGCATTTCTTTTAAAATCCTGTTATTACATTTTTCTTCAGAAAAGGGCAATATAACACTGGGCTCTTAATTTATTTTTTGTGCTACATATTTTATTAGAAAACTCTTGCAATGTCCTATTTCATCTTCAAATTAGAAACTTTTGAAACACTGCCAATTATTCTAATAACTCGTCTTAAAAATATATTTCTTAAGTTTATTTAATTAACTTAACAATTCTTAAAATTGTTTCTTGTAAAAAAAATAAAATTTCGCTTTATACAACAAATTACTTTTAAAGCCCCTCAATTGAAAAACAAATCAATATACTCCAACATAATTATTGGAACTTTTGATTTTTAATTTTTTACTATGTCAAAAATTTAATCAACATTTGAAAAAGTAAATAGTATTTACATACAAAAGGAATATATTACGTCAAATTAATTTCCTAAGATTTTCTGCTTAAAATAACTTCTAAGTAAAGTTTTTTTGATGTATTTGCTGACCTATTTAACGGAATAATAAGCTCTTTAAAATCTCAAACTGGCTTAATTATCTACTGATACCAAAAGAATACCTTAGAAGAAGTTGGATGTTCTAAATTACCTCGTTTTCAGCACAAACATCAACGGAATTTTAGATGAGTTTTCGTTAAGTGTTTTATTTCTGTCCACTTTAATTAACTTCCACTACAAGTTTACTAGAAATTTAAATTACCGATTAATTTACTTTTGAAGTGTTAAAAAAGTATTATATTTCAAAAAGAGAAATAAGTTGATTAATGTTAAATTCTTTGAATAATTTGGTTTAAAATTGAAAGTTATTGTAATAAATTATTACTCTTGAAATTAATGAACTATTGATTTTTTTCATCTGAATTGTAATTTCTGAATTTAATATTTAGTAAAACGATTCTTAATAAGTTAAATGAATTATTCAGCTCCTTATTAAACCATAATCATGTAATTATTGACATGTTTTATTAGTAATTGTTGATTTTATTTGTGCCATAATTATATGGAACTCTAATCTAAACAGCTAACTTCTTTGATTACGGTAATTGTATGTTAAACTTTAAAGATGTTTCGTTGTGATTCTTAAGATCATCATATATTATAATGCTCTAATGATTAAGTAATTGATTCATCCAAGGTTTCCAGGGATAAAATTACATCTAATATTTTCTGAGTTCAATTCAAGGTAAAATTGAAAATTCCTGATTCCACAAACAAGGGCAATTATATTTTTACATCAAAATATTTCATTTGAGTATTAACTTTCTTTTCATCATACATCCTTAAATATATTCATGAAAATAAAAGAAAGATAAAAATGAAGAAACATTTTTTTTGAAAAAGAAAAAGGGATTATGAAAAGTGAAAAGGAAACATTCCGAAATATGGTGACACTTTATGACGAATTCATTTTATACTGTTGTGTAATACTTAGAGAAGAATTTTGATAAAAATGTAATGTAATAATATGACACAAGGATAAAAAGTATAAAAGTTAAAGAATCCATATACAAAATTTATACTTAGAAAACGAATGATACTCAGTTTTCAAATGAGCTTCTAGCGTATTTTTTACAGTGAAAGATACATTTATGCTAAGAAATTACATAACAGTCAAAAATATTTTAACTGATATAAGACATTAATCCATTCTTATGAAAATTATGGACGTTTTGCAATTATAACTAAATTGAAAAAATGTCTTTTGAAAATATTTTTTTATCACTTAGTACTTCGTAACAGGATTTGTTTAAATTAAAATTTATATAAACGTTTCACGGTTAAAAAATACAGAAAAAATCAATTGGAAAGGAATTACAATACTGAAAATATGTACATTTGAGTTGTTCTTTATCCCTTTTTCAAACTGAAAATAGATAATATTTTAATCAACTTTAAATTACTGTATTATTCTAAGCGTTTGCTTAAATTTCCATAATAACTATTCAATATTCAATATTTTTAAAGAAACATTTATGAATTTGCTAAGAAGAAAGCAATCAATTTTAATTTCCAACTAAATGAGATGTTCGGCTATATTTTCTGTTTTATTTGGTATATTTCAATAAATTCGTTATTAATTCCTAATTAAATCTGATACAAAGTTCTATGAAATATTTGATTTAAAATAAAACTTTATTTTCAGTTATTAAATTCTATATTACATTTGCATTAAGAGTAATGCATGCTTTTAATCATTAAATATAAAACCAAAACTCATTATTCCTTCAGTATCTGCAAAACGTCAGAATTATTCACAAATTATGCAAAAATGTCATATTTTCTCCCATAGAAATTATAAAAAAAAAAACATTTTCAGTAAATAGATAATCTCTAGAAAAACATATCATTTAAATAAAGAGAAAAAATAACTTTTAGCTACATAGTAAACTTCAGCATAAAACCTTTAGATACAAAATTTATTTTAGGGGCTAAGATATTGAATAACTCACACCATTTCTTTCTCCTTGATTTCCCCCCATATATATATGATACCAAATATAGCACATATATATATGATGAAAGAAACATTTAAAAGAAGTATGAAAAATATTTTTCTGGCTACTTTCTTATCTGGAATGTAGGATGATGAGGAAAGTACAAGATAGGAGGAATAAAAAATAAAAAAAAGAAAGAATATTTGTAGTTAAAAAAAAAGAAAGAATATTTGTAGTTAAAAAAAAAGAATTCTGATAAGAATCTAGGTTGGATTTGAAATAAGCAATAGAGAAACAAAAATAACAAGACATGCAAATTTGAATGGAAATATGAGAAATTTTTGACTTATTTAAAACAACTGGAATATTTTAGCATGTAAAAACTGCTTCGAAAAATTATACTAAAAATGTAAAAATAAAGCTTCGTTTTCGTTTTCATTTTATATTTATCATACTTAGGAACAATTTTGTGACTGTAAGAAAAATAATTTTGTAACATAATTCTGAAAAATGACTTCTGATCAACTACCTTGAATTAAATATTTCTTTTCTTTTATTTATTTCGGCCTGAAACATGGGTTGATGTATTCAATGTTTTAGGCTGAAATGTATATCATATAATCAATTCAAAGTAGATGTTATACTAAAAAAAGTATAATTGTCACTTGTTAGTGTTTTAAATATGATTACATGCATTCATTATAATTCTTGAACGTATTAATTAATTACTTGATGTCAGTTCTTTACAAAGTTTTTATTTTCTATTCTGACTCGTAATTTGTGTATGGAAAAACTCTGAGATTGATGGAAAGAAAACAAAAACAGGTTAGGTTATTTAAAATAAAAGCTATATTATCTTTATGCTATATACTAATTAAACTAAACTAAACTAAAGTCATATTTTACTAAATACTATAATAAAGCCATACTTATGTTCATGTTGCAGAGTATAATGGGCAATCGTTTGTAATTACTGAAGACATAGTGCAGAACGTTGATGCAAAAATGGGAGAAATTAGACACTTTATGATTTCGTCTTTATCTACTAAGTTTCCGCAAGTTTCAAGGAGTGTTCGTTATGAAATCAGGGCACAGGGCTTAAATTATCGTAGGTTATGAACATATTGGTTCACAAATGTTGACTGATTGCATAAAAGCAATCGCGTAAGCAATGCTTTCAATTTCCTTGAGTGGTACATTGACAAAGGCAATAATTTTTAAGGAAAATTATCATTGGCCAAGAAACATGGTTGGCTCATGTGACACCGGAATGAAAGCAATGATCCATGGTATGGTGGCATTCACCCCCCTCTTAAAACGATGAAGCTCAGGGAAACAATTTCATTTCACAAAATCATATGCACTGTGTTTTGGGATTGCCAGGTTTGTTGCTTTTTGAGGTTTTGGCTCGAGGTGACGCAATAAATTCCAAAACATAATGAGACACTTTAATTAAACTGTGTTGTGCAATCCAAAATAAAAGGCATAGTATACTCACTAAAGGGTTTATTTTGCTTAATGGACAATGTTCACCCTTAGGTGGCAGGTCAGATTTAAGATCTCATCCCATCATATGGCTGAGAATAACTTGATTACCTTCAGTATATGGCTGATCTGGAGCCCAGAGACTACCTTTTATTTCTTCATTTTAAAAAACATTTAAGCGATTAACACCATCAGTGCACAGTGAACGAAAGAGTGATTGACTTCCATCATAGGTTTCATTTCTCAAAAGGTCTTCAATGCAGTTCATTTATAAAATACTTTTTTTTTCTGCTTCCACTACAACCAATAATCTGCATTAGCATCATCTGCGGTGGCCCATTTATCAACAGGCGTAACAATTCAGTATCTGAGAAAGACCTCTTAGTCATTTTATTAGAACATTGTAAACTCAGTGTTGAAATCCTGGGATCAAAGCTGACTAAGAGAGTATTTATAATACATTCATTTGAATATTTTCGGAAATTTATTCTGGCTCAGAACTCACTGTATTGGCAAAAAACACATTAAGAACATCTCGAGCTTCTTCTCATTCCTTTCCAATTGAAAGAATAAACATTTCAATTATTTTCTCACCATGGATCAAAACTTTATACCACCCATAATGCCTAATAACTCTTAGTGAGTTTTCGGGCAAATGACCTAATTTTTCTGGGGAAAGCCTGCTTGTAATACTACTGCGAATGTGTGATGAACCTTTCATTAAGCTCATCTATTTTTGCTGTTTTATTGGGATCGGTGAAACATATCCGGGACTTATTGCCTGAGTTCCAGTACTTTGCTCTACCTGATCAACATGAAGTCTCAGCTCAACTTAAAATACTTCTTTAAAGTTTACTTTCTCTTTTTTGTTTTCGATTCTTGAGCAAATATGTTTTTGCTGGTCACTTTTTGGAGTCCAGTTATTAAGATACGTGCAATAAGCGATCGATGAATCTGATTTTGCCATACAGAGGAGAAAGTCCATAATGTTCAGCAATAAGAGATATTTCTCCAATATGTTTCAAATCATTCATCATTGTAGGTATAACACCGACCACGTAGCAACGTACGGAAAACATTGTGATACTCGCAACAGTTATGGTTTTGTCATCGGCAAATAGAAGTTCGTATTCTGTCTTAATTTCATTAATCTGTTGTGGAATTAGCTACGCAATATCCTATTCTATTCGTTCTTTTTCCTGTTTATTAATATCTGGAATTTCTTTGGTAAAATTTCACAGATCTAAAAATTGCATCGATGAAGCTCTTGGGTCTCAAACAATTGATGAGTCTTCTGTGTCATAAAATCTGATTGGAACTATGGGACCCCAGAATCTAATCAGTACTAGGGGAACTATGGAATGCTAAATCATCCATATTTGTGCTACTGTTTAATGAAAGGGTTTATTTATACACACTTTGTGTATTGATGAGATATTGCTTCTCCATTTTGAAATAAGCTTGAGTTTTTTCTCTTTTTTTTTTAACATCTCATTCATGAGGACTATGGACAAAATTCTCGACTCATAATGGTTCATGAGAGCTTGATGAGGAATCCTTATTTCCGACTCAGTTGCTTCACATTCTTCAGAATAGCATTCCTTCTTAGCTCAACCTAGCTTCTAATAAGTAGGAAATAATTTTAATCCTGCTTTTAAAGTTACATTTCTTAATATAAATCGATTTGGACACATTGATAAATGTATTTAAGGTGAGTGCATCCTCACTTGAGAAATAAATAATTTTAGATTTCTTATCGGCATCGTACTTTAATAACACACCTTCAAACCTTTTGAATTATCCAATACCTTGTTAGCTAATTTGGTCCAGATATATTGATTTTCTTATCTTAAATTAATTTTCGCATCAAAAAGTAATTCTTCTCTTGAATGCATTGCCCTCAACTTTTCAACTGAGCTCCTTTCAGAAAGTTCACTGAAAGACTTGAGTGTAATACTGATCTCTTCAGGAGAATGAAGAAATCCCTTGATATTGTCAAATTCTTTAATGGGCCAAAATTCTTCTTTCCAAAGGAACACAAAATTATTTAAGTTTATTTTCAAGATATATCATGTTACTCTGAGAATTCATAGGAGATTTGTTGAGTAAAATTTCCTCTTTTAGAATTAGTTAGTTTTTGGAATGCTAGACTAAATTTACATATTAAATATTTTACTATTTATCCCAAACATTGTTGCTTTAAAAAAAAAAACTGATGACAACTTAAAAAGGAAATTAAACATCTACATTTGATTCTATTGACTCTGCAAACCAGTTGTTCAAAAACGTCTTGGATTCACTGGTTATTTTAATTAAAGATTGTTAAGTTTGAAATTAATCAACTATTTAATTTTCCCTCCAAAGTCGTTTATTTTGTAGTTTTACAAAGAGTGAATCACAGTATAACAAACTGATTGCAGTAGTCAATAAATTAATCAAACTATTAATAATGTTCTTTTATTATATTAAAATAGTGAAATACAACAAAATATTAAAGAAGACAGTAAATTATAAAAACTATTGACGATGTCCTTTCATGCTTTAAATGTATGTCAGATAATGTAAAATATAACTATTATTCGAACAAAAAAATAAAAAATAAAATAAACTCTTACACCAAGGTTTTAAGTAACAAGGACTTTTTTAATCGATATTATCATCTTTAAACACGGTTTACTTTCAGAATCGTAAGTATATAGTTAAATATAATGTTTACATGTTTCTACCACAAAATACCTGAGGTACACTCCTATGAAGTCTGTTTCTCAGAACAACTTCGAACATTTGTTACAATGCCTTCAAAAGTAGGGGGAAATACGCAAAAGCTACTATCCTTAAAGGTTAGAATCCACTTCAAGTTTTTTTTATTAATTAAATATTAATTTTCTTAAAATGAACAATTACTGATGAATAAATCATTACTAGTTTAGAAGTTTTAAATGAAACATATTTTAAAGAAGCTTAGGCAATGCTGTTTTTTATTTAGAAATCCAAAGAATAAGTTTAAATATAAATATAATCAAGAACATGTCTCTTGGTTATGTGACGAGATATTTGAGAAGAAAAAAAATAATAAACAGAAACAAGAGTAGTTTAATGAAAATTATTTTTGCTGCAAAGCAGAGTCATTTTCATTAATTCACATATGTCATTATGTAATTTGTATGGTTAGTTCACTTAAAAAATTACAACCATTTGGTTTCTAACAAATGCAGACATAATTAACTTTGGGAATTCTTTACGTACAACTACCGACGATAATTTATCCATGTCGAGACAATGCAGAATAAGATATATATTTTAACTTGTATAATTGCTGTACTTCCCCATTCAAAACAAGATTATTTGTTTAGTTGATGGGTGGCAACATATGTTTCTGAAATACAATTCTGAAATGAAAAAAATGGTATTAATTAGGGAGTGTTACTAATATAATTAGAGATAAATTACAGAACATATATATATTTATCTCATGTTGCTAATAAAATTCTTCATTTTCTATACATATATGAAATTGACTATTCGTGATGAAATAAAAATATCTAGGAAAACCTGTTTTATTTTCAAAATGTAAAATATTTCTTATGAATTAATTTTATTTGAATAGAGACTTTTAGTGTATTCCAATTTAGCAGAAATTCTGTTTTGCGTAGGATTTTTAATCGAGTTTATGAATACAAAGAATTATAAGATGTATTGTAGCATTTAGGTAATGAAATATACAATACTGCATCTAAACGTAAGTATACCATGCATTATTTTTTGTTCTTAATTAACAAGATATATTTCAATAAATTAGTTGCAAATTATTTATTTTATAATTATGTGTCCTCATCACAGCATAGCACACAGACAAAAAAAAATGAACAAATTTGCTAATAATGAAATATGAGCTGGGTTTGTCACATTTGTTCAAACTTTTTGGGTTATATTAAAATAAAATGGACAAAAATTTGTTGAAAAGAATTTTATACTAAAATCAACATATTACTAATATTACAGCAAGTATTGTTTAAAATAGAAGTACTTAACAAATTGAAATCACAAATTCGTGCAGATTGAATTGCTTAGACAAACTTTATCAACAAGATTTATGATGCAAAATATTATAATGTGTGAATTTATTGTTTAAAATAAAAGAAACAATATAAAGGAACAATGTCCGAGCAACCCTTTTTTCACCACTTAAGACATATCTAAAAGACTTTTAAGCCAAATAGTAAAGGGTAATGCTATTTGTTAAAATAAGCATTCCAGTTCTGATTTGATCTAATGACTTTTATCTTAAATCAGTTTTCAAATCTGATACGAAATCTCAGGATCAGAGAAATATATGATTCAGTTCCAAGAAAACATTTTACAAAAACTGTTAATGAATTTATTCAAGGGACTTTGAAATGTTTTATTCATTTTTAACAATAGGTATATTTGCTTTACTTAATTTTAATAAATAAAGATTTTTAGATATCTTCAATGAGGATCCATTAAGATGTGTTTAGAAAATATGATTATATAATAAAAACCGAGAAACTAGAAATGCTTGCAACTTTCCAATCAAGAAGATTTCTGAGTGTAGAAACACTTCATGTAACAGTTTATTCTTAAGATCTTCCCAGGTCATTAGATGCGGAGATTGAAACACTTTATTAAATATACAGAGTCGTTTTCATAATTTTACACAATGGTACTTTATCTAATAAAACTCGAACTTTTGTTACCTTATAATACTAATTCTGCAATTTTAGCAATGCGGTAATTATGTAAAGGGCATTCTGCAACTTTTAACTTCTCCCTAATTTAGTGAGATTGCATCTTGTGGGTTAATACCCATATAAGTACAACGCAGCCAACGAAAAGTTACGGTGGCATTCTGGGAATATGGCTAAGTTCTTAGTATTTCTTAAAGGTTTGCGGATACATTAATTATTACTTTTGTATGAGAAAAACATTATTTTTCAGACGAATTTCTTTTGCCAATAAAACAAATCAGAAATGTTACATTTTTAACATGTGATATTCATTCATATTTACATTAATTCTCGTACTTTCTTTTAATTTTAAAAAATTCTTAAGAAAATAATGGTGAAATATAAATTAGACACGTGTTTAAGAATTACGCAAATCTATATTTTACTTCACGAAGGATTTTTAGAATACGACATCGTTTAAAATTTATAAAAGTAACATTATTTATTAAAACAATTGTTAAGTTTGAAATTGTACACAATCTATTTAAAATTTTCTTAATGAAATTATCTAGAAAATAATGAAATTTTTTAAAAAAATCCAATTAAATAGTAATAAACTTTTTATTTTAATAATTTGTGTAAGAGTTGATGAATAAGTCATTATGAAACTTTTTTGAACTTGTATACATAATTTCAAACTAATATGATTAACAGTTTCTTAGGAATCTTACGAGCAAGATAAATTTATAATGAAGTTAGAGTTTTAAATGTTACAAAACGATAACTCTGAAGTCTTAGTAGTATCATCAAACTGTTGACATCAAAATATTTAGAAAAATTGGTGCTCTAATATATTCCTTTTCATGGGGAACACGTTGAAATTTAAGGGTCCTGAGAAACACTAAAAAACCGACAGAATCAAGAAAAAGTATGTTTTCATTAGAGAAACGCAAATTTATTTTTCCTTGTAGACTATATATCACATTTAGTGACCTCTCGCATTCAGTATGATGAAACTATTGACTGGAAAATCTTCTTAGCTTAACAGACGGCTGTTACTGTATCATTTATTTACCTCTCCGGGTACATGTGCTTGCTTATGTCTATATTTACTATTACAAGAATTGAAATGTGTAATTAAAATAATTAATCCACCACCATTTTGTTTTTGTGTTTATTATACGCACAATACTCCGCCACTTTTTTCTCAGAGTTAAAATCTAACCACTATATACATTAATTTAAATTATCAATATGAAAAAGAGGATCCATCTAATTAGCCAACTAGTTTCAAAAATAAATACGTTACTCACTGTCGTAAAATATATGGATTTTTAATCATTTTATTAATAAGTAAAAGTCTTAATAAATGCAAGTAATTTATAGTGTGGTTGGATTAAGTTTAAAACATTTTTTTTTTCATTTTTCACAGATTTTTAAAGTTTGAGGCTTAGAAAGCTATCATTCCCTTGTTACAAATTTCAAAAGCAAAATGTCATGGGGTTCTAGTGCTAATCAACCAAACTTCATCGAGTTTAATACTAAGAATACTAGAAGTCATAAATCAACCTCAAACAGAGAGGAGAGAGAAATTAACCCAATAGTACCTTGTGAACGTTTATTTTATGAGATACTGATTCCCACAATATCTGATTGCACTGTTAATACTTTATATTTTGAACATTTTTAAATGGTATTTATTACAATTTATTTTTCAAAAAATTAATTTTAATCTTTCAATATTAAATTAAGAAATATTGTTCTTTAACAGTCATTTGAAGTTGTAGAAAATATAAATCAATGTATAATTAGTGTTCTAAGTATTTTTAATACTAATAATATATTTTAAGATTTGAAAACTCTACCATTGTAATATCAGTATTCTTTAAATCAGAACGACTTAATCTGAAAGAATATTTTACGTTAAATTCATCTATTTAGCTGAGAAAGCATTATAGTAACAAGAAGTAGTATTTAAGAAAAAGTAATATGCAAAATCAATCAAAAGCAATTTTTATTAGATTTAATCAAAAACGTACAGTCGTTGAAACTTATTTTTTTATTATTTGTATTAGTCCCGTTTATACATTCTATATGCAAATAAATTAGAAAATACTGAGACATATGTATGTTGCAATTGATTAATCTATGAGGGCTAAATTTCAATTTTGCTGAAAAAATTTGATGAAAATAAAAGTCAGACATTCTCAATTGAAGCGTATGTCCCTGCTTGGCATTTTGAATAAGTATGATATATTACTTTTTCGAAACATCCATCAATTCAGCCTAATCTTCGTGACTTAACTCATATCTACCAAATGTTTTAAAACGTTATTTTTCAGAACGAATGGAATTTTATTCTGAGGTATTTACATAAAGTAAAGATTTAAAACACTGTACCACTTATTAAACACAATTAATTGTTCAGTATAACGTCAGTTGATCATCGAAATGTGTTTTAGTTGCTCGAATAGAGAAACACTAAGAATAAAAGGAATACTTTACTGTTTCAATTATATTATTTTAGCCCTTGTAAGTTTGAAAATAAAGTTTCATCATATGAATTTCGACCAAACATATGAAAATGATTGAAGTTGCTTTTCAAGACATTAGCTTAAGCAATTCAGAAGAAATTACCTCGAATTTCACCTGAATTGAAGACATCACACACACACATACATATACATATTTACACACACACAAACACACGCATACATATAC
>BMAW01094738.1:0-13071 GCA_019974015.1 Nephila pilipes
AAAAAAAAATTTGCAAAAAAAATGTTGTTTTCAATGTTAGTCTCGGGAGTTATTGATTGATGTGTTATGTTGTCTTTGTTGTTACAGAAAGCAAATGTGTCTTAGCCTAATATCACAAATTGGGACCAAAATATCAATATATTTTTAAATATGCCCAATATAATTGAAGTAAGTTCATGTGATTAGAATATGTACACCTACTTATCACACTATGTCTAAAAATTTTGAAATATCACATAAACATGCCATTTTTTCACTACACAGCTTAAGTTAAAAATCAATTTAATATTACAGTTCAAATAGAGAATAGGGTGTCCCCTAGGAAATTGGCTACTTTTGGGAGTGATAATTAGCGATTTAGGTCATGGTAACCCTAAGCATACTCAATGCTTAAGTCACACGTTTGGCAACCTATCTAGGAAGTCGCCAAATTTTGTCGCCAATCTCCTAGAGGACACCCTATTCCCGATTTGAACCAATATTACAATACAGGACATGTGAATCATGGAACATAATTTTGCATAATAAGAAAATAAATTGATTAAAACAGAAATTAGCAGAATAATATGTTCTTTATAGGATAGTACATTAAAAAGCAACATTAAAATATAAGCATTCTTCAAATTGATAAAATTGACAAAGTTTTGGTCTAGTTCTTCAATAACAGAAAAACCTGCCTAAATCTGCAATCATGAACAGTTGTGCCTACGTAACAAGGTTTAACCAAACTAGCAACCAGAAAATACACCAAAACCAAATAGTACCAAGTGGTAGTTTTTCAGTAGGGAAAAAAAAATTTAGATATAAGCTACATCGAGAAAAAATAACAATTGCTTTCTTGTTTAGTAAAAATAAATAGAAAATGGTTGATTTGGCTTCAAGTTCTTCCACTGATTGAAAATTCAAATTATTATTTCTGAGCACAACTTCAATATGAAGATTTCTTTATTTGGTTCTAAGCACATTACCAAAAATGGATAAAATTAATTTGACATAATAGACAAGTATACTTATTCTCTTACTTTAATTAATCTTTACATACCAGTTTAAAATAGTTAAAGCATGGAATAAAAAAAAAATCATAAACATTTCATTCAATCTATAATTAATATATGAAATAAAAGTTGAAGATGAAAAGTAAACATTTTGATATTTGACAAGTTTTAACATGTACTCCTTATATTTGAGAATTAATGCAAAATACAAAAAAAAAAATGTAAATTATAGAAGTTGCATGTATCAGCCTGAAGAACTAAGAATTCAAAATATTAAAACTTACTAAAGCAAGTAATTAGTAAAATAAGATTTAGAAATTAAAGTTTAAATTTTTTCTGGGTAAAAGTATGTTTAGAAGGGAGAAATGAATTCCGAAAGAATATCATTAAAATAAACACCGAGATACACAAATTCAGTACTGTGCTAAAAAAATTCAAAAACTTTTTATCATAAAATTAATTTACAGTAATCCAAAGAAATTGATTATTTCAATGATAGAATGAAGATTTTTGGACAACATAATTATTCATAAGACAAAAATTCTTAAAACAATAAAATTTAAATAAATTTTAATTCTTTTCACATAATCTTTTATAGAAGCTAAAAAAAAATTTTAAATCATATTGTAAGAAACTATACAGTAAACAAGAATTGTAGAACTATATTAAATTTCAAATTTTATATGATATTCAAAAATTAAAAACAAATGCAAATTTTAATTTTTAAAAATTTACAGGCAAAAATGCTTTTTTTTTAAAAAAAAAATATTCTTTTTCTAGAACAAATTAATTGAAATTCAAAACGTAAAATTGTCAAACGTTTTCTATAAAGTTAATTTAACAATTATGTGGAAAGAATTTTACTGAACACATTTTTCACGTAATTTACAAAAATACTATATTTTACAGATTGAATTTAAAATAAGCAAAAGTTAAATTATTTAATTATGAAAAAATATTTAAAAACTCGGCTTTTAATTCCTAACAAAAACAAGAAATCACTCACGATTCTTCATAACGTATACAGCATTAATATTCTTAATTTTGCGATATTCCTCTGTATATAAGTAATTATAATTTTATTATATGTTATGTTCAGCAAGTTTTCTCTACAAAAATTTATGATTTTAAGTTTATACTGAAAGTAAACAAACAAGTGCCTTGTGAATTTTTTATACTATTATCACATATAATTAATAGATATATACAACTGTTTCACAGTAAAAATATTGTGTAATAAACTAAAATTACTTGCACTTTTCATACAAATAGTCCAATGCACGTATTTTCTCCTTAAAAATGTATGAAAAGCTATTATTGTTGATCTAATTAATAACTAGATCCCTTTTGTTTACGTTTCTTCACAATGATAAATTGAATAACATAATCAACAAAATTATTAATTCATTACATTTCAACAAAATATTGAATATAATTAATCATATGACCATAAAACATAATTATACAAATCTTGAGAAATATTTTCAGAGAGTAAATAAAAACCTATAAACAAGTCAATCTTTACGTCAAATATAAGCCTAATGCAATATAATAAGAAAAATACTTACATTTATTGCGCAGAAAAATGTTTTCTTTCTCTAAATACTACATATTTATTTACATTCACTAAGTCCCTATTCTTGTAGAATTACATGATAATTATATTTCCGACATTTTTAATAATTTAAAAAAGCTGCTGCAGAAACGTACTTGTTTTCTTTAACAATATTTACAATCGAAGATAATGTTATGAGATGAACAGTAATCCACAATTTATATAAAGAACACCATGTTAGGAAAAATAAACATAATGTATATCCTCAATTCATAACAAAAGGCAATAATTCCGTTAATTTAAGGAACACAATTTTAGAAAATCTACAAACACATAGTTTCAGTATCTCACGGCACGATTCTGAGTCATCTACTTCCACTGTAGAATACAACAGCAAATAATCACTAGCCGAGGCCCTCTTTTGACATTTCTGGAGAATGAAACTTTATTCACAATATTTTTATAAATCAGTTTGAAGTTATAATTAACAGTTTCCAAATTTTAATGAATTTTTTTTTTTTTTTTTTTGCATTCTTTCTAAGGATTTACTGCTATCGAATAAAATTGATTAAAAATATTCCATGCAACTGCTATTTCAAAACCAAAACTAATTCGAAGTCCGAAATGTAAATGAAAACAATAAAGAAATGTTAATTTTTTTTTACTAAGAAATTGCGGAAAATACATCTGATAGAGAGTTTACAAATTTTTAAAAAAATGATAGAAAGCAATATAAAAAAACTCTTAAATATTTGTAATTTTTTAAAAGATTTGTTCGTTTGAGATTAATGCAGAGAACAGTAGCAATCAATGTTCTAGGTGGATTCGCAGCCATGTTCGTATTGTAAGAACCTTAACAGCCGCGAGTGTGTGTAGCATTTGGATGAATGTTTAAGTTATACGGATAAGAATACTTTTCAGGAAAAATTTGACACAAATTAATGTAACTGTTTTACGATAAATAAAAACAAGATAGTTAAAAATAACTTCTGAATTTTGCTCAAATATTTACTTACACTCATAAGTAATGAATTTTCTAATGAAAACTTCATATTGAATTCTTTTTTTACTGAAAACCTTTTATAGACAAATATTCCCAAATGAGAATAGGAAATTAAAATTAAATTTCATTAATGTTGACTTAAAAAAAGCAAATGTAGGTAAAAGGTGATTTGATTTTTATTTAAAATAGAAGTTAAATTTCAATAATTAATGCGGAAATATACAGAAAATCCAATTTTTAAAAAAAATGACATTTTCATCATTTCAGCACATGTAAAATAATCATATAAATATGAAAAAAGCCTCTAATGCTTCTAAAACTGGTTAGTATACTCAAAATAATTATCATTATTAAAAAGGATATCAAATTTTATAATATTAAAAATAAATGCACTTAAGATTATCTGTTAATGTTCCCAAATACGAATAGGAACACTGGCCTATCACCACTATACTGCGACGCCATAATTTCTTGTGCTGAGAGTCTTAATGAAAGAGAGAGAAATCTTTTTTTAAGAAAGAAAAAAAAAGTTCTGTAATTGTTTGAAAGGGGAATCTCTTTTTAGAAGGGAAGGAAAGGGAAATTCTGTAAATTTTTGAAAGGAGATATCCTAATTTTGTCAATGAACATTCCAATTTTAATAGCATTCACTTCTCAGATTTTGTTTTAAAAGATATTGAATGTTATTTTCTCTGTTAACTAGCGTAACATGGAGAAAAGTTTTGCAACTTTAGAGGTAGTTGTTGATTATTTGATTACTCTTAAGAATTCTGGAGTATCGGATTATTCTGACGAAGAACTTTAAGTGCATCGACTTCCTCTTGATGAAGGTAATCGCATCTCATAAAAAGAGCATATTGATGATAATATCATCTGTCCTCTTATGCCTGCTGATGTTTTAGGGCACCTTATCATTTTAACTAATAAAATGTCAATAAGCCAAAATAGTTTGGAAGATCAAGTTTCAAAATGTCGTCAAGTTTCGAATGGACTAAGAAACAAAGAAAGGAAACTTTGTAGTTCTAGAATTGAAAAAAAAGAAAAGAAAAAAGAAACGAAGTCATCTACATCCAAATGGAAAAAAGAGAGCTGTGTTTATTACACCCTTCAAAACTGAACCCAAAGAGCAAATTGCTGATAAATTTCCAAAACTAATGGAAACAGAACCTACATTTTTTTGACATTTATTTCAGATTCATTTCCTGAGAATGTATAAGTTATCTGACCGAAAAAACTGCAACTTATGCGGTTCAAAAGAGGACTGATATACAAATAGATTAGGAAACTGTATTACAGTTTTTTTGGGTTATTCTTACTGAGTGGGTATTGTGACGGGTTCAACTCGAAATAAAAATTCTTCATTCTTTAAATTTTAATTTATTACTACACGACGTCACAGAACAGCACAATAAGACGGATATTACAGAACACATAAAACATTTAAGGTAAACATATCACAAACGCTCAACACAAGAGCTTCGAAGAAAAAAACATCACAGTTCTACTACTATCCGCCATACTCAACGTGCCTCTCTGGTCCATTCTGGTTCGCGCCAATCTTCGCACTCGTTTCCTCCAGCCAAAACCGGTTACGACCGTATCACAGCAGTATCGATGCGACTCTGTGCTGTCATTGTTATATTAGGAATGGTTAATTAAGTGATTGAAGTCTTTACAGACTTATATTCCTCTCCACCTGGAAGAAAACTTTTTCCGAATGTGAAGGGAAAAGTTTTTCATTTAGTGCCTGGAAAGAAACTCAACAAAAGGCATGATTAGTATAAATGTTAAAATCATTTGAATTTGGATTCCGGAAATATTTGACCGATATCCGTACCAGTTCTAACCTAAATAGTGCCTTTACAAGGTTATCACAAATAAATTTTACAAAACAAAAAAAAAATATTATAGTAAAGGACGGTTAGACTGATAGTATTAATGATTAACACTGAAATAGAAATAAAAATACTAATAAATGCCATTACAAAATAAATGAAAATTAAATTTAATACTATAATGTAAACATTTAATGATATATCAAGACATAAAATTGGAAATAAAAAAAAAACTTAAGTTTAAGGGATTCTACCTAAACTATCGGCATTCCGATGTTCTTTCCCTTTTCTATGCATTATCTCCGTTAAGTGTCTTTTATGATCTTCCCAGGTTTTTGAAAAGATTGATACGTCATCTAAGTAAGGAACTGCATATTCTTCACATTTTTTAATAAATTTGCTATAAGTTTACTAAAATAGTATGGCGCATTCTTCAGCCCGAAAGGCAACCTTAAGGGTCTGAAGGTACACAAGTTTGTTACAAAAGCAAAATATCTTTGCGCTCGCTTGCTTAATGCTATTTGCCAGTATCCTCTAGTGAGATTCAAAACTGATATATATTTTGCCGCTGATACTTTCTCTATCAGTTCTTCGATGTTCGTCAAAGGAAAATATTGCGTTCTGGTAACTTTGTTCAGTCTTCTATAATTTATGCAAGGTCTTGCTTCTTTTCCTGGAACTTCTACAAGTATTAATGGAGACTTAAAAATCAGACTCTCCAGGTTCGATTATATTCAGTTCCATCATTTTCTCAACCTCTGCTTTTAAAATATTGTTCTGTCGAGGTGACATGCGATAAGGCTTCACCGAAATTGGTCTTTCGGATTCAAGTTCAATGTCGTGTTCACCAAATCGGTACATCTAGGTTGATTTGAAAATATGTCTCTATATTTACATAAAAGTTCTTCAAGTTGTTTTCCCTGATTTGGTGATAACTTGGAATTCCTCTGAATATCGTTTATGAAGGTTGAACATTCAGAAACATCCTTTTGAAGATCCAAACTGGGTATCTCTTCGTCTTCAACTTTCAAGTTTTCTTCTAGACACAATAAGTTTATATTTTCCGCTCTTTGATGATAAGGTTTTAGCATGTTGACATGATACACATGCATTTTATCCTTTTCTGGAAATTTAACAATAGATTTCGTTTCAGAAAGTTGTTGAAATATTTCTCCAGGGCCAATCCATTGGACAGACAATTTGTTAAGCCTGGACGGAGCCATGACCAAAACTAGATCACCTATTCTAAATTGTCTCTTCACAGCCTTGTGATCGTACCCCAACTTCTGTTTCTGTTTGGCTTCTTCCATATTCTGGACAGCTAGTTCTTGACATTTCTCCATTCGATTGATGAGTCCAAAAACATAATTCACAGCATTATTTTCAGCTTGGCTTTCTTCAGTTAGCTTCTCGTATAATAACATAACAGGAATTCTTAAATTTCTTCCATGGACTAACTCTGCCGGAGAAAATCCAGTACTGTCATGTGTTACAGTCCTTAGGGCAAAAAGAGCTTGAGTGAGGACTCTCTCCCTATCTGGAACTGCTTCAAGACACAGGACACGAAGAATTATTTTCAGCGTTTTGTGCATCCTCTCAACAGGATTACTTTGTGGACGATGAACAGAACTTCTTACAACTTTAATTCCAAATCTTTCCAAAAATTCTGTTATAAGTGCACTCATGAATGATGTACCTTGGTCCGTCTGTAATTCTCTAGGGAACCCCATTGTGCTGAAAATCTGTAACAACACATCCACAATAGTTGTCGAACATAGATCTGCCACAGGAATAGCGTCTGGATATTTGGACGACATGCATAATACCGTGAATATGTACCTGTTTCCTGATGGTGTTATTGGCAAAGGCCCACAGGCATCTACGTTTAACTTCGTAAATATTTCTGTAATGACGGGAACAATTTTAAGTGGAGCTTTCTTTTTGTCTTGAGGTTTTCCCACTCTTTGGCATTTATCACAAGTCTTGACAGAATTTTCGACATCACTGAAACAATTTGGCCAGTAAAACGTTTTGAATAATGCATCTTTAGTTTTATTTACACCAAGATGAGCTGCTGCTCCTTCATGACCTATTGTCATTAAATTTGTTCTATAATTTTCAGGAACTACAAGTAGTTTACGTTTAGTGCCATTCTTGTCTTCTTTCTGGAAGAACAATAATTTATCTTTAACAATATACTTAGTTTTCTTTGCTGGCTCATTTTCAGCTTCTTCAAACAATTTTATTAATTCAGCATTTTCCTGTTGTTCTTTTCTAAATTCTTCACGGGATACTTTAGCAAGATTAAATCCGGAAGTTTCAGGTTCCAATAAAGGTAAGATATTATCTTGAGCATTTGAAGACTCTTCATCATTATCGTTGATTTCAGGAATAATTTCATTCGATGATTTTGGAATCTGATCATCATTTTCATTCAATCTCTTCTGAGATCGAGTTTGAACAGCGTTCACCGTATAGGCCTGAATTTCTTTATTCTTCTATGCTTCTTCAAATAGCGCAGCGGTTTTATTTCCTAAAAGGTATCTTCCTTGATCTAATGAGTCTCTCAAAACAGCAGCTTTTGTTACTATGCTACCGTAGACACAATCCAGCTCTACTTCAGCTATTGGCAAGCACACTGCGTTTTCTTCAAGAGGCGTACGAAGCCACACAGTTTCTTTCGTAAACATTGAAGGTCGGACATATCTCCTGCAAATTAAATCAAGAGTTGCACCAGTGTCTCTAAGTATTGGCATTTCGATTCCATTTACTTTGCCTAAAGTTGTGTAAGGAGCCAGTAAATCACTGCAACCGTTTCTGAAAGTTTCATTCGAAGCAACAGTATCATAATTCTTCTTAAGTTTATCACATTGTGGTCGAAGGTGTGAATCTGACCCGCACTCGTAACATCTAAGCTGTTTTCTTTTCTCGAAATCTCTCTCGTGATTTTTTTCATGGACAGGTTCCTTTTTAATTTGAGGTTTAGACTTGAAATCTTTAAACGTTTCTTTTGGTTTAAATCCACCATAATGTCCACTACTTTGGAATTTGTGGCCAATTATCTTGGGGAACTCTCTTCTGAAACTTTGTCTAATACTTTCATATTCGTCCAATTTTTCTGCAAGATTATACGGAGTTTTCATCTTGATCCAATCATCGAGAAAATGCTCTCTCACTTCAGCTGGAACATGGTACTTCAATTGTTCGGTGATCATCAGATCTTTTAGCTCTTCGAAAGTTGTAACCTTTAAATCTGCGATCCACTCTGAAAAATAACTATTTATTTCATGAGTGTAGTTTCTCCATGACTTGTCTGCTGATTTTTGATGTCGGTAAAAACATTGCTTCAACTTTTCGCTGTTTAACTTGTACCTCTTCAATATAATATCTTTAACAAAATCATAATCGTTAGCATTTTCCACTGGTTCTCGGGCTAGCATATTAGAGAGCTCTGCTGGCAAGACAGCCAACAAGTATGCTACCCAATCCTTCTTCGGTACTTGAGCAAGTTGAGCTTTTCTCTCAAAACTTATCATATATAAACCCATCTCATCATTCTTTTCATCAAACTTGGGGGTAATTTGAGTTAGCTGTATTTTCGGTCCAAGATTGATTCTTCTTCCTGACTCATCATTTAGTGACTGATTCTTCTGCGATAATTCTAATTTTTTCATCTCTAATTCATGCTGATTGGTTTCCCTATTCTTTTCGATTCGCTCCTGTTCTTTTCTATCACTAATGACTCTGTCAAGAATTATTTTAACTTCTTCTTCTACATACAACTGACTATTCAGAATTAATTTCTTTATTTCGGCAACTTTACTAGAAGGATTTACTTCAACCCCTATTTCCTCACAAATTTCCAATAAATCAAGTTTATTACCTTTGGCTAAATACGCCATGATTTAGGGAAAGAAGATCGAAATACTCAAAAAAAAAAAAAAAAAAAAATTCAAACTAACTTATTTTATATAAATCGAATTTTCAATTCAAAATGAAAAAGTTATGCATAAGTTTTGTAACTCTTAAATTAGCACAGACATATGTAGCACTTTACAAATCAATAATATAAAAAATTTTGGAAAATTATAAACATTTCAAAATTCACTAAGCTTTATCATAATATGACATTCTATAAAAAGTTCAAAATAAACAAAATTCAAATATGTTACTGTACTTATCCAAAACGAAACTAAATGCAAAAAATAATTTAAATGTTTTAATAACCTCTTCACAAGTCATATAATAGATATATTTATCATACTTAAGGAACACAATAATAATAAGAAAAGAAATATTTTCCAACTTTTGGTTTCTATCAATACTTTCTTATTATGAAGGTTATAAATAAATTGTTCACATCGAAAGAAAATCTTACGAAACACTTTTCAATTCACAAAAAGTAATGTTATCTCAATAAACCTTTCAAAACAAATAAATCTGAATCACAAATTCTAAATAAATCTTACAACACTACTCAATAAATAATCAAACGATTCCTCTTTATAACAAACAAAAACTAAATTTCCTCAACTATTAATTCTAAAGGAAAATTCAAATCATAACTACCGTTTCAAAAGGAAGTTAATTGAAAATAAAATTCTAATTCAGAACAAAATAAGCAGTTAACTTTTGCTTTAAATAACAAGAACACAGAATTCACTTTCGTTTTCAAATTCAACAACAAGAACCAAAAAATGCAGATATTTAAACAATATATTCCAACCCAAAATTTAATACAAAATATGAATTTAGAATTATTTCGTTTTAACATAAAATAAATGCAAATTCTCTTAAATAATATATTCTTTTAAACAACAACAAATGCAAAAGTCAAGCACTATATTCAAAATTACATTCAACTTTCATTTTCCAACAAATTCTTATGATAAATGGAAATTCTTAAACAATCAATTCAAAATCCAGCTATTAATACAAAAAGTGAGTAGTAAAATTGATTTAAATACACTTTCGTTTTTGATCAAATCCTTGATATGCCATAAACAAATTATTCAAACCCAAAAATTAATACAAATTATGAGTCAAGAATTTAATTTAATCATAGGCACTATTCAGATAGAAATGGTACTTACCGATCTTCATTATTTTGGTAGAAGGACTGATTTTAATTCGTCCCATTCGCTGCCACCATTTTACTATACTGTGACGGGTTCAACTCGAAATAAAAATTCTTCATTCTTTAAATTTTAATTTATTACTACACGACGTCACAGAACAGCACAATAAGACGGATATTACAGAACACATAAAACATTTAAGGTAAACATATCACAAACGCTCAACACAAGAGCTTCGGAAAAAAACATCACAGTTCCACTACCGTCTGCCACACCCAAAGTTCAACTGGTCCCAACGGATAGTATTCATCCGCGCCAATCTTCGGAACTCTTTTCTTCAAGTCGACCGTATCACAGCATTATTGAGAAACGACTCTGTGCTGCCATCTATATTGAGAATGGTTAATTAAGTGATTGAAGTCTTTACAGTATCATCAGGTACTGATCGAAAAGGATTAGTGGAATACTTCCATTACCTCTACTGTTGCTCTAAGGGGGAAAAAAACTTAAAGAAATCAGAAGAAGTTTTCATTTCATGAATAATGCTTTTTTGTAACCTGGAGAGAAGTCGGGTAAAATTCAACCAGTTTACAATAAATTGAATAAAGAATTAATTAATTTGTATTATTTCGTAGTCAGCTTATCATTGATAAGCCAACGGTTCTGTGTTAAGGACATCATTCTCCTAAAATGTTTATTTGCGAAAACCCTATTCGCATTGGATTTTAAATATGAATGTTTTGTATTAATAATGGTTATCTATGTAAAATGATTATTTATTCTGAAGAACTGTCAAATAACCCCTCTTGATATTAGAGTTATAAACAGTCTTCTGACAGTTATGGAATTTCTTTTCAAGTAGCTATATTTTGGATCACTTTTTTACTTTCCATGATTTGAAGAAGGATCTTGCAAGTAGATACTCAAAAACTCTTGGAACTATCCGAGAATACAGCATTCAAAAACGTCCATTCATGCGTCCAAAAAAGGTGAAAAAATTAGAAAGAGATTCATTTGATTACCGAAGTGATAGATCGGTACTTCTGTGCCACTGAAATGGCAATTCTGAGAGACGGTTTCTTCAAACCATTGCACTCATCTTCCACATAATGCAGTGAACTAAAAGAAATTCATATAAAGATAAGAAGAATTTTTGATTGATTGTTTATTTACATCCAACAGAGAAACAACCCAAAGTCTATTCGTGACGGACCTTATAATTCTGAAACTCGGTCAAGTGCAGAAAATGACACTTGAATTGGCCCATCCTTCTCCAAACTTCTACACCACGCCATCAAAAAGACTTGAAACCTTTGACAAATTTTAGCGTTCATAAGCCCCGGCTACGTTGAGGGTCTTTAGTGGCATCAGGGCTCGAACCCCTGACTCAGTGAAAACAATGCCGTTCGTGACTATGGCCATCATGCTACCGCGACTACAAAAAAACATTCAAAGAGACCTACGAGGCTCAAATAAATAATATGTTGATAAATAATAAATATTGATAACAAAAAGTAAATACATACTTACAATTGGAATGTATATAATAATTTGAGGATTGAGAATGATAGGATCAAAGATTTATTTAAAAGTGTTTCAAGTACGTAAGAAATGGATTGCGGTGAAAGACTGCAGTACAAAAAAATACTTACATGTTTTGAAATATGAAAATAAACATGTGTACTAATTTTGTATTCCAAAAATTATTAGTATTACGACTTATGCCTCATCATTTGTATAGATAATAAATCATTATTCTGTATGCCAAGAAAATTGATTTATCTTTCATAGCATTTGCATTTTCTTTATCTCTCGAAATGGAGCAAAATATGCTATTACGAGAGTAGTTATTTGTTCCTCGGGTATTCTTCTTTTGTGAAAGATAATAAGAAATTAATTGAATGTGAAGGATATATAAAAGCGACTTTATGCCTCATCATCTATTTGCAGTATATTTTATAATTGAAGAATAGTTAGTATTTTGTTGCTTAAGAGTATGTCTCGATAATTTATTTTAATAGTCCAGTTAATTGAGTAGGGTCAGGGACTCCTGTTTTCCATTTATATCATCAGCTTGTCTCTCTAATTTGAAAACGTGAGAAAATTCTCTTCAATATGGATTGTAATTGTTTTTTAATGTCGCACTTAGAAGAAACACGGACATGGTAATTTCCAGTCTCGGTCAAGTGTCGAGGGCGACACCTGAACTAGCCCCTCTATCTTCAAACTTCTACTCAACGCTAACAGGAGAGCTTGGAACCTCAAATATTCAACATGCATCTATTTGCATCAGACATGTTACATGTCAAGTTTTCCACAGGTACCTGAATTCGAACCCAAGTTTCAAGTAGACATAACTACAGTAGGTGCTCATGACATGGCTACTTGGTTACTACGGCCGCATCGGAACAGAAGAAAATGATAGACTTACGGATATAAAAAACACATAAAAATTCGTTCTCATAAAAAGCGACTAATAATAATAATAAATTTTATTTGCAGACTTTTCTCACTTACCAATAAATTCGGTAACTTTGATGTTGAAGAGCCTACAGTTAAAAGTGATAATCAGGAGGATTATAATTTTAACTCTAACGTGTGTGTG
>BMAW01094742.1:0-107448 GCA_019974015.1 Nephila pilipes
CATTACGTACATTGGCTGTTTTCTTTATTATATTTAAAGAGTTCTTTTACAAATGTTTCTTCCCCTTTTAAATTGTTTTGACTCTCCTCTACAAAAATATATGCATAGATAAATGTTAGATTAAATCCTTGTAATTAAGTTGATCTCTAGAAAAATGATGTCTGTCATGTTTGATTTATGTGTTTTGATCAAATAATTTCATGTGATTTGATTTATTTATGCACATCAGTAAAATTAAATATTTCTTTAAACTATTAAAATTTTTTGTTGTGGATATCAGTGATCTTTAAATAACTTTTATACACTGCAGTAAATGTATTTCTAATATCACAATTAATTTTAAATTTATCTTTCACTTCATTTAAAATTTTGTTTTTCATTTTAGGCTGTGCAGGAATTCGGAGAACATTGTATTGAAAAAGAAATAGATGTAGTGAAAAATGTGTTACCTTTTTGGCCAAGATTGTTTAACAAATTGGCATTGGTAAGTGAGTTTTCTGCGAAATTTCCTCTAGTTATTATAATTTCATTTTATTTCATATCACCAAATATGTATCTATTAAAGTACATGTATTTTTGAAATGTATGAGTGCACTCAGATGTTGGACATATTTTTAAACATTTCTTTTTATGAACGTAGTTTATGTTTGTATTGAGTTTTATTATTGTCATAATACCAGTTACAAAACATTCAAGTTTTAATTTCATACCTAAATTGTATAATATATGTTCTTTGTTGGTTTGAAATATTTTGGAAAAAAGTTTCAAAATAACTTTAATTAATTGTAAGAAATATGTAAATAATTACTTAATCAGAAGCTCTACACCCCACACATGTTTGTGTGTATATATGTTTACTATATATTGAACAAATTTTTGCCTTTTGCTTGAGAACATGCACTCTTTACTTCCTTTTTTATACTCGCAGTGTCCTTTTTTATTTAAGATTTAGAATGAGGCCTGGAGTTCAAACAAATCAGTTTATATTTACAATTGAGTTTTTGAGTTTTACAGATTCATTATTACCACTTATTTACATTTCACTAAGTAATTGGTTTTGGTCGTAAATTAATGAACATTTGGGTTTTACAAATTCATTATTACCACTCATTTACATTTCACTAAATAATTGGTTTTGGTCGTTAATTAATGAACAGCATTGTTTCCATTGGGTTTTGAGCTCGAGTTTTGTTACAACTAAAAACATATTGTGTAGTAGAACTGATGCATATTAAATCTGCTGGAGCTCAAAAACATATTGGTATGGTAAGGAAGTTTGAAGACTGGGATGCCTGCACAAGTGTCCTCATTTTTTGATTGTGGTTCAAAATTTAGTGATATGCCACCAATATCTCCTTGTTGCTTCTAAGTACAATATTAATAAATGTTCTATCAATCACTAGGAAATACACATGATTAAAATGTATTGCAGAATAATAATATTTAAACTTTGGGATTATCTAAAATCTGATTTGCTAGCCTGTTGCATTTTTTCAGATTTGGTATAAATTTGAAGTTCCAAACTTTTATTTCAAAAATCTGATTTTATATTTTATTCTCTATATATCATAGTTTTTTCTTTTAGTCATTTGCACAATTATTCTTTATGTATGCACTCATTGCTAACTTATTTACTTTTTCTAAGTAATACTTTATTGATAATTTCAATACTTATTTATATTGTTCATGAATAATTGGAAAAATACTGTCATTAAAATTTATTTAAATATATTAATTTTCTTAAAAATGTATTATAATAGTATTTTTTAATAAAAATTACTTTTCTCTAAAACTTTGTTTATTTTAATAATGTTTACAATCAACTGATGTAGTTAGTAGATATCATAAAATTTTATTTGTATGCATATTAATGCATAATTCTAAGTGTTTATTTTTTTTAAAAATTTGTTTTAATAATTGCAATATAAAGGTTTTTATTATTTAAAAATCCCTTTTTTTAATTTTTTGAATCAAAAATATAAAATTTAATAAGCATTTGTAACTAATAACATTTTTAGAAAAACATATTATATTTTGAGAACATGTAAGATATATATAGATTTAGAAAAAATTTCTTGCTGTATTTAAAAAAATTTGTGATACATTATTTCCTATTGCAGGATTTTGATAGGCGCATTAGAGAAGCAGCACATCAAGCAAATGGAAAACTACTGTCTAAAGTGAAACGAGAAATGGCACCATACCTCAAAAACATAATGGGTGTTTGGTTATTAGGACAGTGTGACTTATATGCCCCTGCTGCAAGTGTTGCTCAGATAAATTTTTCTACAACTTTTCCTATAAATAAACAAGCTGAAGCTGTAATGTTTTGTAAAAGTGAAATATTTTCTGTGAGTTTCTTTTTTTAAATATTACTTTAAGGTGAAATTCCATCTTTTTATTACAAATAAGTAACGTCTTAGTGTTTGAAGAAAATTTTAAGTAAAATTTGAATTAAACTGATTATCGACTATGAAATCAGTTACATTATATCTTTTGCAGTATAATGTCTTTATTATATTCATGTACAAACAACAATTTCCCTAGGAAATAAATAACGAAGTGTTGCTTAATAATTAGTGAACTCTTATAAAAGCATTCATATTTAATGTGTTTGATGTGTGTGATTCATATTTAATATGTTTACAAAATAATTCCTAAATAAATCTTCATATATTAGTTTGTTGGTATCAAAAATATGCATTTTTTTAAAAGAAATATTATAGTATGAAGTACGATGTGACCAAGAGTTAAAATTATGCAATTTTACTCCTTTTTGCAGTTACTTAAGTCTCTTACCATATATATCTAATTCGTTTTTAAATTTTTCAAATATTTTACATGTAATTTTATTGAGCAGGGTTGTTGATGTAAAAAAGATTTTTAACATGGCATTGATATATGTTCTAATCACTTAATTTTTATATGAAAGAATTTTAGCAAAGCTTAAATTACTTTTGATACTTTTTAAAGTAATTTCTTATTGGATTAAATTTATAGTAATTTCTTGTTGGATTCAACTGACATTTTTTATGATTTTATGGATATATTTGATAGTTATACTAATATTTATGTTATAAGCAATGATATGTGAAAAAATTTATGACATGATATGTATTAAATTGTAATGACATTAATATTAAAATACTATCTGTTCATTTTTGATGGAAATTATTGATTGCTTAACTTTGGACTTTTATTAAGTGAAAAATGCTTATCATTTATAATGTAAGGAGTTTTTAAGTTTATTTATTGAAAATTCTAACAGAATAAAAAATAGTTTTAAATTGAAACATTTTTTTTTTTTTTTTTTTTTTTTTTTTTTTCAGTATTTCAAGGACAATTTATTTGAACAAACTGCAAAAACTATGAGTGATCCTAAGTAAATATATTTTCTGTTTCAAAAATTGTTATGAAGCTTACTGTATACATGTCAGGTTTTTTTTTTATTTATTTAATGTAAATGTTGTATATGTATTTATAAATGCAAAGATTTTTATTAATCTAAAGTCTTCCTCTTGTAACATATTTTAAATTTTATTCGTTTGATAAAGAACTTAAATTTCTTAATTTAAAGCCAGTTTTAATGTAGTTGGCTTTTTCTTCCAATTGCTAATTAAATGTTGTATTCAATTGAAGGATGAATGTAGTGTTGAACAATCATTATTGCTGTTATGCTAGGAGTGTTTAAAAATAATGCATACTATGTTAGTTGTAAATAAAACTAACATCATAATATATATCTAACATATGCAAGCATCAAATTCTAGAAGTAAATATTACTGATTTAAAGACAAGCTAAAGTGCATTGCTTTTTTTTACTTTTATTTATGTATTAGAAATTGTTATTTTATTGCAATAAGATATTTCTTTAAGCAGCTGGTTTTGAACAAAATTTTAATTTTTGCACTGTTCATTTTTGTTTGATTGGATCATTAACTTGAGTTTTTTTAAATGTATGCTTAAAAAGATTTTGTAATATATGTTTTTCTATCTAACATATTTTATAAAAGTAGACATATCACAAATTCTGTTGTCTTTAATGAAATGATACTTCTGGTGCTGTACTTTATTCTTCCTTTATTATGTTAGTATCTATTTTTTAAAAGTAAGGATAAAACATTTTTTGTAAATGCTTTTATGTACTGTTTTATTAGAAGCAATTGGCCTTTATTTTGTTTTTTAAGCAAAAATTACACACTCATTGGGACAGGAAAGAGAATTTATGGTAAAAAACATTGGGTTTCCACGATAAAAAATGCATATATTGTTACGAATCTGCAATGATGCTTCTTTAAATCATTGCTCTTATAAAGGAAAAGCTACCTTTACTGAGGTTTCATCAGATACCAAGGAAAGCTTAAGCTATGCCCTTGACTTTGGCAATAAAATGGAAGTTCTTGTAAATGCTGAAATCAAGTAAATATTTCAATTAGGACAAAAGTCATGGATTTTTCTGTTATGTCACACTTGACTGAAATAGCTATAAATATGGAAAGATAAGAAGTTTGTATAAATCTATTGGGAAGCAACTTGTATCTACTAGAAGCTGTCAGAGTCCGCATTTAAAGTACAAAATTTTACATTGGAGATTTATCTGTAGTGTTGACTTGTGAGCTGAACATTAGTGTAAGTACTGTTATTACAAGTGGTGGTTTGTTTTTGTTACTGATTTGAACTAGCACTTTATTTGTTCCTACTATATCATTAATCTGATCAAGTTTTGCTACCTTTGTTTCAACTTGTCCTAAATATTTGTGAAAAAAGTATCATTCCCCATTGTCCTTATTGGACTGCTTTCACAGTACATCCATGAAATTGAATTTTTTGTAATACTTGTTAAACTGGCTAGCAAATGAATGAACTGGAAATGACAGAGAGGCCTGAGTCTGAGGCTACAACAAAATTAGAAGGAACCTTGCACTGCTTTAAAAAAACAAGAGGATATTGTGTTCAAAGGTTGTACGACACCAAACCAAAAGTCCTTCTCAATTTTTGCCTAGCTGGATACCAGACAACTGATCATAGATTTATATAATGAGACTGCTAAGATCTCAGTCTTTAAAAAGGGAAACAATGTTATGAACCTTTGATGATTTTTCCTTGCAATATTACTCTTATACAGCAACTGACATGTACCTATGAGAAAAGTTGTAGATTTTTTCTGAATTTTCCCTATGATATTCATTTCATTGGGACTGCTTGAAATATGAAGTGATGTGAATCTGTTAGAAGCTGTCAGAGTTTCTGTTTGAAATGTAAAGTATTACTTCGTAGATTTATTCATAGTGCAAACTAGTGCTGAACATTAGTGAAAGTGCAGTTACTGTTTATATAATTGCTTTACTATCTGTTAATGTTGTTGATCTGTACAAATGCTATGTATGTTCTTTTTGTGTAGCAAATATGCCCAAGTTTTGCTAAATTGTTGAACTGCTCTCACTTTACACCCACAATATTGAATTTTTTGTAACAATATATAATGTCTTATTTTGTGCCTATTACATAAGTTCTTGATTTAATTTGCAATCTTATTTTGTAAAAAGAAAGGACTGTTAATTTTATATCTTGGACTTATTTAAGAACGTGCAATAATCTTGCAAAAATGTTGGATATTAATCAATGTCTTTTTTTTCCCCCTCCTCTAGTGTATCAACTCCAGAGGATATGGAAAACAAGTATATATTAGTAATATCTGCTACACTGCAAGCATTTAAACTTTTCCTCACTATTATACCACAGAAAGAACTTGGTGCAGTTCATGACTGTTTTTATTCTATAATTGCAGATAACAAATTTTGGAAGTTTGCCAAAGATAAAAGAGCTCAAGTGAGACATGTTTTTTTTTTAATTTTAAGGTATAAAACCATTTCCCTTTTAGAATTTTGAATTTTTATAAACACATGGTGTTTTTTTTTTTTTTTTTTACCATTATTGAAGTAGCATATTTAATTTCTTTTCAAACAGAAATATTTTCTATTTTATTAATAATTACAAATGTTTTACTTCTTTTTATTTCATTAATTTTATAAATTTTCCAGTTATTTTCTTAGCTCTCTGAAATATATCTTTGAATTAATATATTTCTCAGATCCGGGGTGCTTGGTATTCCTTAATTAGTTCTTTATCCCAGTTGAAACCAGATGTTTTTGCAGAAATGGAAAAGAAACTAGCTACTACAGTTTTTAGTAATTTATCAGAAAGTGATCCAATGGTTGCTCCTGCAGTATGGGAATCTGCTTTGAGTATAGTTGTTAATTTTGAGGTGAGTTTATCAGTATTCATATTTTAGAACCATTGATTTAAAATTATGTATCATTTTTAATGCAAGAGTTTTATTCACTTTCTTTATACTTGTTTTAAACTTAATTTTTAAATTAAACTTTGAGAAACAGTGTTATTTTAATATGAGTAAAATTTCATCCTTTTATCTTCTGTTTATTATGATGGGGGGGGGGGATTCTAAGCAGCTAATTTTTAATACTTTATAATTTGAAATTGTTTATCATGGATTAGAGGATATGTTGCAGTCAGTTTCTCTCTCTCCATAATTTCAAATATGTGATATCTCATTTCTTAGTTTGAAATTAAAATGCCTATTAAATTTTAAGTCATGGATGAGCCTTTTAAAAAATATTTTACCTTTCATTAATTTTCTAGTTTCATTTGTACTCCAAATTAGAAAAATTCAAGATCATCTCCCCTTTACCCATCATAATGAATTATCATTCAAGTATGAAACATGCAACCTGTCATTATCTTGTCATCGTCCAGAGTTCAGATAGAAATTTTTTATTAGTATATTAGTTGTAAATAATTTAGATTTGATAATAAGTTGTGATATTTTGGAATAAGATTCATTAAACTAAGTCAGTTTCTTTTGATACATTCACAAATCTCACTTAATTGTATTTATTTTTGCTTTTTTATCATAAATAGCAACTTATTTAATTCTTTTAGCAGAAATTAAGGGAAAATTTACCATTTTCACCTAATTTCTAATTGTTAAACTGTTTTATCGATAATTTTTTTTCTTTTTCCTCTGAAGGTATATAAAAATTTACAGTTGTCAAAGAAAATGAAGTGTCATTTATTGCTTGCAACCAGATGAAATTAATGTCACTGTTAATGGGTGAAAAGGAAAAAATTATTATGTTGATGACTCACTGAACATAATTAATTAACTTCTAAAATAATTTGGGCCTATTGATTTTTCCCCCTTTCTTTCCAGAATTAAGTGAATTCATTATATAGCCAATGTTTGAAATTTCATTCAAATCTGATCATTAGGAGCCATGTATTATATAACTTCTAGCAAATGATTAATCTGCAGAATTTCTAAACATTTTATTAATTATAACTAGATTAAGTTTTTGAATTAGGTTTTTTTAAATATTTTTAATTGTTTGGTAAAATAAGACTTTTTAAATTCATGTTGTTAGTTAAAAAAATAAAACTGATCATTTATATTTTTACATTTTCATATGCTACATGATAAATCTAAAGATAGTTAAGAATTGTAAATTATTATACAGTCCTTAATGCTATGCAATTTGAGATCATAACTTCAGGTTTGACTATTTTCTGAACTGCTAGAAGTAATTGCATGAATTTTTGAACTTAAAGATTTCCTGATATGAGACAAGAAATATTAGAACCAAAATATCTTATCAGTATCTTGAGAACTCATTGAATGTATTGCAGAAACTTCCATCAGACCAGTTATTAAAGCAGTAGTGTCTCAAAAAAAAATTAATGAAGTTTAACTCTTTGATGGTTGGAATCAACAGTTGTTGCTCTCTTATTACGTGTAGCATTATGGTCACCATAAGGGGCAGCCATTTTCCCCATAGTGGCTTCTGAAAATGTCACCCTTTTCTGACAGTAATACAGATAGTTCCTTGTTTTAAAATATGTCTTTAAAGAATTATTATTTGTGGTCTATTAATGTAATATTTAGAACAATTGTAACCAGCACTTTAAAACAATTCAGTAAATGATAAATCTTAGATTATTAATTTGTAAAATATTAAATTAAAAAGTATTTGAATAAATATTTGCAATTTTAAACTTTATGAAACATTTAATTGCCATATTTACCTAAAACTTTTGTGTGTGTGCATGCGTGTGTGTGGATTGGTAATATTTATCCTCCTGATGCAAAATATTGTACGGTATGAGTATCACCATCTGTATGCTATCAAATTGACTAAATTTTGCCAATAGGTATTGTTTGTAACTCAAATAACACAGGATAATATATGCAGACGGACTCCACTCATCAGCGCCAATTTGGGGGAAGTTTTACTATGCAAGTATGGGTTCGATTGCAACCATTTGTGTTGAAATACCTCAAACGAACTTGACTTGTCAGCCCGTGTTATGGGGCGCTATTTGAATGCGAGTTGAGGTCATTCATAACCATTAAAGGGTGAAATAATTTAAATATGTAACTGTATATTATACTGTTTTTTTATCAGCTGTTATTAGTGTTAGAGTATTTTATGTGTGCTGCAAAGATAAGAATTTTCCTCTATATAAAGTAGCCCAGTATTTTGACCATTCTCTATGTAATTTTGCATTTGTAGTGAACCTCTTATTTTTATCTATTGTGGATGGTTATATAGCAGGGGAGGCCATAACATAACTCACAAGCCACTTGTGGCTCTCTTGCAGATTGATGCATCTCATATGCAAATAAAATTTTTATATGAAGTATGGAAAAGAAAAACTACTAAATGTCCTAAAGTAACTTTCTTTAATTTCTTGTTTGATAAGAATTTAATAATGTTATTCATATACATGAAATAAAAATATTGTATTGATTCAACTGAGTGGTGCTTATTTTTTTTATGGATATATAGTCTGGAGACACAGAAAATAATTATGGGAAGGGGGGAACGTCAAAGTGTCTCCATCTATAGTTTATTTTTTGGCCCCTTACAAAATGTATCCATGATCATATAATTGAAAAAGCTGTATTTGCAGAAAATGTAAAGAAATGGGATCATTTTGGAGGGAAAAGAAAATCTTCTATGTCCTGTTGTGGTTACTATTGTCATTACTAAGGATATAATCATGTGATCACAAAACTATCTTAGGGATAATTCACAATTTTTTCACATGTCATTTTGGTTAAAAATAAGGTGTAATTGGAGAAATTTTATAATTTCCATCTGACAACACTTAATAAATATTCCTATTTAAAATGTGGCTTTCAAAGGCAGTGTAGTTGGCCACCTCTGTTATATAGTTTAGTTTGACTGTGTACTTGAAATTCCTACAATCTGAATTTTTTTATTAATGTTCAGATATAAATCAAAATATTTGATAAGTCTTGCTCAAATCTATTTTCCTCTGAAATCTGGGTGTTTAATGCGTAAACTAAAAATGCTACTCTATTTTTCTCAACAATGTTTGATGTTGAAACATTTCTATTAAATTGACAAAATTTCAATTGATACATTTCTCCACACATAGAATTGTTGGCAAGGTATAGATATCCACAAAGTAGCTCTTCCGCAGCTTTGGACGTTGTTGAAAGAAGGGGGCAAAGGCAATGCACGTGTTCTCTACCCTTGTTTGTTGCCTTTTTTGAATAAGCTTCCTAAAGAAATTGTTGAAGCAGAAGATTTTCTTTTACAGTTCTTCTCTTGTTTTAAACAGAGGTAATGTTATGTTTTTTTAGATATCTTTTCTTATAATTTTTAAGACATTCATTTACATTAATATTTTTTATCAAACCTCTTTCAGTTATTAAAATGTTAAATTTACTTCATTTAAAATTAAAATCATTGGTATATATTGGAGAAGACCTTGATATCCCAACTTCTAAAATAAAAATTAGTTAGTTTATCAGTTAAAATAGACTAAATACTATTTCATTTATGAGGCTGCAATTAGCAAATTGGAAGAACAGAATAAAATGAATGAGGATTTTCTCATTTTAATCTCCTTTTGTAGTTTATTGTATAAAATATTGAGGCTCCTGTAAGGCAAATATAACTAGGCATTAAAATTTTCTACTGGCAAATTGTGAAAGGGATTTAAAAAAAAAAATTTAAGTGTCTTTTTCCATCATTTGATTTGTAGTTGAGAATCACATGCCTCCAATGTTCCATTAATCAGTTATAAGCTAGTATTAAATCAATGCTAATCTTTGCATTTTGAGATTTTAGATCTTTTTAGGAACATTTTTTACATACAAGTATTTTGAATAGTGTACTTTTTACAAAAAATAACAATCTATATATTTTTTTTTTTTTTGATTAGAATAATATCACTGCAGTAAAATTTATTATGTTGGGAAACCTTTTTGGGAAATTATACTTGTAATTTCTGTTACTTTTCAGCTTTTTACTGCAGTCCGTCAAATCATCTGCCATCGAATGTGATGCCATTTTAGTGGCCTTTTTTGAATGCTTGCAATTCATAACTTGTGTTCGCTTGGGTGATAAGAAAGAAGGTCCAGAATTACTACAGAAAATTATAGTAAATGAGGTAATACTTTTTGTACTTTGCATTAAAATCCCTTGAAACAAAAATGAATTAGTGCTTGGGCTCTAAGTTAATGTCTGAAAAACCATAGAGAACTGTAACAATTTGAACGATCAGCAATAATCTTGTGCTCTTTGTAAATGTGGTCATAGACTTGCAGCCAGTGGTTTTTGTTGAGTTGAGGGTTCGAACCCATATACCGCTAAAGACCTACCTTGTAGTTGTGGCTGATGTACATTAAATCTGTCAAGTCTCAAAATCCTCCCATTGGTGAAGTGTGGAAGTTAGGAGATGTTCGTTCTCATGACTTTTAAAATTACGAGGTCTGCCGCCAATAGCCCTTGTGTTGCTTTTAGTGAGACGTTAATAAAACCAATCAATCAGCTCTTTGTAAAAATTTTCTATTTTATAAATGCTTTTGCAAAGAACTCTTGTGAGTAAACTGCAAACCATTTTTCTCTTACAACAGTGGTACCCAAACTTTTTCAACTCATGATAACTCTTTTTAAGATTTTTCTTTGGCACCTCCTGGAAGTAACTTTGGCTCACACTTTGGGAATCATTGACTTAGAAATTGAGAGAATGTTGCGAATATTTTTTAATTATTCAGAATAGTATTCTCTCTTCAATTTTGAATGTTCTGAGGAATATTAAATCTTGAATCCCGGAGGTTTGTAAAGTTCAGGGTGGGGAAGTGCATAAAAGGGTTAACTGATGAGTAAAATATTGAGAGCTATTTAATTATTCTCTGGTTCTACTTATGTATTATTGCCTTATGTTAATTTTACTGAGTGTAATAATTGTCACTTTTGTTTTGCAGTAGCATTCAAATACATTAAATCAGCTATTCATAATCATTGGCTAGACCAATTGAATCTTGAAATAAATAATAAACTAAATCAAGTTAAACCTATCATTTCTCATCTGAAATCATTTTCTTGTAGAAGACAGTATTTAATTTTAACTTGTTTTTTAATCATACACATAAACCCTTCTTTCTAGGTGAAAATCCATCCATATGTTATCATTATGTTAGTTCAATGACTGTCAGACACATTTTGACTGAATATTCTGAATTTAACTATGCTCTTTAAACATTTTAAATCTTTCAATCATTGACTTGGTTGGAGGAATCCCCCTAAAAAATATTTTTAAATTCTTGCTGGGCATTGGTTTTTGTTCCATGCATTAAAATTTTTTCTATCTTATTTTTTCTATCTTATTTTTTCTATATTTTATCCTGAGGTCAGTTTTTAATATTTTTTTATGTATTAAAATAGTATTATGTTCGCCTTTTGTTTGCACAGTATATCTCGCGAGGATTTAATACCACATACTTGTACATCCAACCAGCCATAGCATTTGATAAACTACCTTAATATGGGGCACCATTGATAACTTTACATGAGTAAACTTAAACTAAAAGCATGTATACAAGAAAAATGTTGCATATATTTATCTTTTAGATATATTTTGATCCTGTGAGGTTTAAATTATTCAATATTTGATTTTCAAAAGAAAATATTAAAAATGTTGAAATTTTTATCTGCAGTTGTTATTTTAAAGTAACCAATAATTATACTATATCATATAATATAGCTCTCAAATTTCTCTTATTGTATAGTTATAGAAGAATAATAGAATAATAAGTTTTATAATCTTAAATAAAACTTGCAATTTCTTTCACCACTTATTAGCTATGTCCATTTACATTATTTTAATTGAATGTATTATAATTTTATAGGTTATACCAATGTTAGAATCCTCAATTTATGATGAAAATAATTGTCATCTTGCTGCATCTAAGTTTTACAATCTTGTTGGATCTTTGATCAAGAAACTTGAAAGTCTCATCTGTGATAAAAATAAGGAAACTTCAGAAATTTTAAAAAGGACCTTAAATGTGTTTTGGCAAGAAATGCTTCCTGTCACATGTAAAATTTTTAGTCTAGAAGAAAAAAAGAAACTATCATCTTTAGTCTATTTATCATTTTTCTTCAATAGCATTCTTCAGCCTTATGATGAATCTGTTAAACAACAGAAACGAGGTGTTCGATTTCAAGATGATTGTGAATCTTTTGAGCCTGAAGAAAGTTCACCTGTAGAAGAACCATCTAGCAATAAAACATTTGTTACAAATTTACATAAAAATTATCCGTCATTTCCTTATATTTTAAAGTTTTGTGAAACTCTGTGCCAAAATATTGATATCAGTTGCCAAGAAGGCTATTTGAGAGTACTTGAAGAGTTATTGGTATCTGCAGCTAGTTCAGATTTTGTTATGGAACTTGTAAAAATATTTTCTGTGTCAAGAAACTATGTATCAACATCTATGTTAGGTTTTATACAGAATGTAGTAATGGTGTGGTTAGAAAAGGCTTCTCATGATAATAATTGCCTTGTGGGTGTCATCAATATTATTTTCACAGTTTGCCTATTTGTAACTGATGATGAATCTAAATGTATACTTGAATGTTGTTCAAAAGTAAGTATAATTTTTTAAAAAAATATCTTAGATATGTATGCTACTCTAAAGACCTCCACTCAATGCAGTTGCATCATGTTAAATTATAATACAGTGTAATGAAAATAGTACTTTATATTAGTTTTCTAAGGAAATTGATTGAGTATAATTAAATAAATATATAATTTTTAAAAAAATTCAACGTTTATTTAAATAATGGACTAAAAGGTATATAAAAAAAAATTTAATGCATAATAATATGAAATTTAAAACTAAAAAGCAGTTACGTGAATGATATGTGTGTACAAAATTTCAACTAAATTGGACATTGTTAAGAGTAATGCCCTAGGCCCCCCAAGATCTTTCTTAAGTCTGTCACTTCTTAGTATTGTATTGGCATCAGAGTAATATGTACATGCAAAATTTTGACTTGATCGGACAATAGGAAGTGGTTAAAATTCAAGTACAGATATTGAACTGGAATGACATACATATAAATATAGCACGTTAAATAAAAGCTTGTAATGAGAGAAGAAGAAAAAGTATCAAAAGACCTATAGAAGACAATAAAAATATGTATATATTTAGTTCTTTGCAAATTCTTGATACAAATAGTTCTTAGGAGCAATAAAAAACCCATGTTTTAGATATTAAAACATGTACACCTTTTGAGAATGATGTTTACTATTCCATATTATCTGCAGTTAATATTGCAGGCATGGGTTGACAATCTTTTGCTCAAGACATAGAGCAGAGGGATTAATCTTTTTCATCCTTTGAAAAACCCACCTCTCTTTACTTTCGTTAAGGTCATGAACTCATTCTCTGTTGTATCTCCTCTCTTCATATGTATTATGTAAAAAACAATTTACAAAGTAAAGCAAAAAGAAAATTAGTTATTGAATTGAAAAGCAATTAAAATAAAAAAAAAAGGTATGGTATTCTCGTCTTTAAAATGAGACATACTTAATAATATAGTTCTTTGAACCTTTAGCAATTATACAGTTATTTCCAACTGCGATGAAATTTGCAAAGATTAAAGGTATCTCGATGGGGTTTTTTTCCTTAGCACATTAAAAATAAACAAATAGCATTTATCTGGAATGATAGTATTTTTTATGTTAGAAATTTCAAAAAAAAAATTTATTCATTCAAAATTATGTTGAGCAAAAAAATTTACTTTGCATTAGGAATCTTAGACATATACGTTGCTAATAATATTACATTTTTAAAAATATATTTATGAAAATAATGCAATATTTAATGAGTTGTATCAGAAAATCAAAATAAAACATCTCCTTACCTAATTTTTATTCGAAATGTATTTTTCACATTTATTTCATTTTTTATTTTTTTCATTCTTAAAATAAATGTAAATGCTTCAGCTAATTAAAATGAGTTGTTTCAAATTAATTAAGCATCAGTTCTCAAAGTGTTTGTTTATGGTAATTATTGTGAGATTATGTTCTATTTAAAGCTGAACTTATTTTGAGATTTTATTTACTTCAGTTACAAGTTTCACAGTTGGAACACGTATTGAAAAAGGGCCTAGATTCATACAAAGAAGCACCATTCTTTCAAAATTGGCTGAAAACTTCCTCGTGGTCTTCTGAACTAGTGAATGGTCTGCAAAAATTGGTTGCTGGAAATAAGTTTTTCAATGATAATTCTGCTATTCTGGAAATTCAAGTTTATCAAAGAACTCTCAACATGTGTCTGAATAATTCTTGTGCTGGTAATGTTTTCTTTTATGTATAGGAAAATCAAGAATAATACATATTACTTAATAACAAAACTTTAAATATTTATCATTAAAATTTTTATTCAAAATATATTTAAAATTATTTCATTTTGATTTAACGCCATTGAAGTGTTATCTTTATTTTTATTTGTTTGCAGATATTTTGATACCTGAGGCAAACTTAAAAAGTATTGTACAGTTATTAAATGACCTTACAAAACAGATTTTTGCTGAAGAGAGAACATGTCGGAGAATAAATCTTGCTTTGTACTTTGTCCGTGATGTTTTTATAGCTGTTCTACAGAATTCTATGGTAATGCTTTAAGATATTACATAGTGAAAATAAAGCCGAATTTATATTTTTCATTTTTGTGGTGATACTGTGTACATGCATATAATATCTTGTCATTTTGTTTTATTTAACCTGTTATAGATCAAATATGTGTAAAAGTAAGTTTTAAGTTTTTTTTTAAGTCACATGCAATATTTGGTGTTTCTGGTCTCGCATTATAGTTTATTTTAAGAGTAAAGACATGATTAGTTTTTCTAATTAATATTTAAATTTTATTAAATAATTTTGTGAATGTAATGAAGATTTATTACCTTACCTAGTAATAGGTTAAATACATATGTAGTCTATTTGTATTAAATGCCTTTTTTATATTGAATTTCATGAAATGTAAATATTTCTTCAAAAAATAAAAGGGAAATATCTTAAAAGCACTTAATATATTTGTTATACCACTGTATTTTTAGTTAAAGTGTATATTTTGCATTTTTAAAATTAGTTAAAGGATTATACTATGGATCTAAAAGAAATTACTATAGATATATAAAGAGTCAGTCATTAGGATGCATTGTTCCCTTAACAAAATAATTATTTGAATTGGAACCATGTTAAATATATTCTGGTTAATAGGAAACTTCACAGAAATAGTTTTGTAATGTGTTTATTTATTTTCATGTTTGAAATAATTATGATTTAAATTACTTCCAGACATGTTGGAAATTTGAAATCACTGAGGAACTTGTTTATGAATTGTTTCATTCAAATCTACATGGCATCTACTTTAAGAATTCAGGTAGTTATACATTTTCATTTTAGGTTTATTGAAATATAAATTGCATATAATGTACTTATTTTTTAGAAAAACACCACCTTTTTATAAACTTATATTTTAGATTAATTTTATTTTACTTTTTCCACCCAGATGTATCTCAAGTCTTGTTTGAAATTCTTGATGCTTTTGTTAATTCTTATGTAAATGTGAAGGAAGAGATAATGAAGGACGACAGTTTGGTGTACAAAATTGTTAAAGAATTAAATTCATGTGTTCATTCTTTGGATTCGGATGAAGTGTAAGTTTTTCATTTACATCTGATTTGGCTGTGTATTTAATATTGTGTTCCTTCCTCCCCCTTAAAATCAGTTTTTGTTACAAGCTTAATATATTTTTGTGAGAAGTATCAATATATTCTTTCTATAATATTTTCATGAAGCAAATTCTCACAAAATAATAGAAAATCTTATTTTCCCAATTTGTGTGTGACTAAAAAATTTATGTTATAAATAATTGCTTGTATGTTTGTTCTATAAAACTCTATTACATGCATTCTTTAAAAAATATGTATGTATATATATCAGAAATATTAAAATTGTTTTCTTATTTACAGGGCCGAGTGTGTCCAAAAACATTTCTTGTTTTTGCTTCAATCAATTCAAAAGTACTTAGCAATCCATAAACCTGATCTGAATTCAACCCTGTTTATATCACATAAATTAATGGATGAATTTTTGCCTTCATCTCATATTTGGGATTCTATGAAAGAGGATTTGACTATTGTAAGCAAATTTTTTTGTAATGTAATTTTTTTTAGGTTCAAATTAATTTACTGGTAAAAAATTAATAAAGAAAGCAAACTGAGAAATCATAGAAATAAAAAATTTAAATATAATTTGAGAATCTGATAGTAAATTTCTTAATTTATAAAAAATTACTTTTCTGAAACTTATTTTTATTTCTGATTTATTCAGTATTATTAAATTAGTGTTGCATATCATATTATATAATCAGTATGTACATTATTCCAATTAAATCCATAATTCTAAAATGAATAATACTTTGATTTCTTAAATTTCTGAATGTATGACAAAATATTTGCTGAATCTCCATTCATAGTTAGCATGTTTTTACACTGTTTCATTTGCTCCAAATGTAATTGACTTCATGTGAAAAATTCTTTTGGACATAAATTTATTTAAATATTATAAACCTGAAGAATATTTTTATTGGTTCTTTGCTAATATCTTTAAGTATTCCTTCCCTTTTAAATTATGTAAGTATTTTATGATGTGTTTTTATTCTTTTCAGAATATCCTGCCTTCTTTTCTGAAGAATAAAATTTTTTATCCTCTACTTACTAATGAAGAATTGTCTTATCCAGAGGAGAGTGTAACAAAATTCAATCTTGCTGTTGATGTTGTTAGCAATGTTTTATGCTGTGATGTTTTAGTTTCGAATGATCCTGAAGTCAATGCTACATTTTATGTACATTATATAAATGAGCATTTTTTACAATTTTTATGGTGTTTAACATTTAATAAAGGGATTGAAACGCTAGAGGTAAATTTACCATTTTTCATTCTAGCATTACTGTATTAGAATATGCAATACAATTTCTTGCCTAGCACTTTGATTTAATGCTATTAATTACTTTTTCTTTCCCTTGTTTTATTTCAAATGAAACACTTGGAAATGAAAATTCAATCAATTTTTTTTTTTCATTTAATAGTTTGCAGTTATACAATTTGTTAATGTACGTAATTTCAAGTATCTGTTTAATGCGAATAATATAGATTTATCAATTTGATATGTGATGTTATGAGAGAGAGAAAAAAATGAAAATTTATAACTAAAAAAATTATTATTTTTACAAAGAAGTAATTAACTATCTTATTTAAAATTATTTTTTTCAACTGAAGAATTTAGACACATTTTTTAGTATTGCTCTTTATATTTAAGTGCTTAAGGGACCAAATAAGTGAAATTTGTCCAAAAATTCATTTTTTACGTTTTATATTATTGGATAGCTTAAATATTTATCTTTCTAAAGATGCGTCACAGTTTATCAAAATATAAAACCATTTGATTTCCCCCCCCCCCCCCATTCTTTCTTAAAGCATTTGAAAACTTGTTGACCATTCAAAGAGCTGACAAAAACAAACCACTCTTGCGATGTGACACCTATCCTTTACATATATTATCTCTGTTTAACTTATCTAATTTTTTTATGATTGAAGCATTGGCAACAGTAAAGTTAATTGCAATTTTTTTTAAAGTTTTTAACTGTTTATGTTTTCCTTAGCATGATTTTTAAATATTGAAGATAATAGCCTTTGTTGCTTCATATCCCATAAAAACTATCAACCATTTAAAAATATTTTTCATATATCTTGTCTTGTATACTTATATTACATTATATTTACTTCAACAAATAATATTTTATTAATATAAAAGAGTTGGTGAACTTATTTAGTATGCCATCTGGGATATTGAGACTGTTCATCAGATGATAAAGTTCGATCTGTGCTATATTAAGTGATTCTTTCAGTATGATGAATAAAGTGAAAATACAGATTTGGGATGTGAAATTATATCATTACTAGCTTTGTATATTTTGGATAAATTTGCTGCTTGCAATAACTGCAATGGGAGCATATCTGATCTTGAGAAAAAGTGAATAGACCTTGCACCAGAATTACAGATCTTTAGAAAATATTGGATCCCTTCAAAAAATGTAGCAAGCTATTTGTGCTGAATATTTTAATTTGTAGCCGATGAATGATAGAGTCCATGAATGAATGAAATTCAAATCATGTACTCTATCCTGTTAGATCCAATAGCTAGTATAGGTTTCATCATGCCCAAGCAAAAGGCGAAATATATGACCATATCTAGCATGCGTACATTCATCTATAATAAGGGAAGTCATCAAGCCTGCATTCAGTGATTTGGCAAATCTATAGCTGCAAAGAAAATGCGTTTATAGAGAAACACAGAATTCTAATGAATCTGTGAACAAATGTCATCTGGATTCATGTATCCAAAACTGTATTTGTAACCCTCAAAACCTTAAATTTGTTGTTTTTGATACTGTTTCTTGCTTTAATGTAGTAAATATGACATCCAGGACTAAAATTCATCCAAGTCATCATTGTGTGAAAAGTATAGAGGAATTATATTATTACTATTGACAGAGAGCAGTAACCATTCAAATATTTAAAAAATACTAAAAAAAGAAATTTAAATAAAAAAACAAAATGGAAACTTGAAAAATTTTATGAGATAGGTGAAAATCATTCATACAAAGCAGGAATTTATTAAATTTAACCTCATAAACAAATAAAAGTATCAATGAAATCTGAAATTGTGAATTTCTCAGATGAATGTTCTTTTTTCTTTATATTTATGATACTTAAGAATTCAATTTCTCAATGACATTTATATTATGTTATATTACATACTTTTAACATAGAGGTTTGATGATTTTTTGAGAAATATTTAATTTAGCCAAAATTGCTAATTTAAAAGGGATTATGAATAAATTATTAATAATTTTACTTAGAAAGAAATCGACATGTAAAATATTCTAACTTCCTTAAAAGTTTCATAATCCTCCTTTGCAATATTTTTGAGAGAAAGGGACATGAAGTTGGTGAATTAAACATGGGAGAGATAGGGCTTAAGAGGGGCCCTTAAAATTTTATGCAGAAATTTATCAGTTGGAATACTTTTATATTAATATGGCATTTTATTTATTTATGTTGTATTTCATAATATAACAATTATGACTTGAATATTGCAATTCAGAACTTTGAAATTATTAACAATTGTTTGTGATTAATTTTTTGTATTTAAACTGTGGTATCCTGTTTTAAAAAAATTGTTTATTTAACTTTTTAAAAACAATCTTAAAAATTATGGCAGATATTTTGAAACATATTCTGTATTTGATAAAAACCTAAGAATCATTTTAAAAAATATAAAACTTTTAATATCACTGATATAGTATAATTCTTGACATTATCTCAAGGGTAGTTTGATGATTGAAGTATCTGTTGAAATTAAATTTTAAAATGGAACTGGAAATGATATTTAAAATATCTGGATATCCTTTCTTTCTTTCTAATAAGTTTTATTAACATTGAAAGTAGAGGTTTCTAAAATTTTCTCGTGTGTGAAGAATTCAAAAGTAACCTTTTTAAAAGGAATTAAGTCAAATTTTTTAAGCCTATTTATTTTAATTATTGGCCTAAACTCATCTGTAATATTTTATTCAATTTGAATATGTAATTGGTATCTTATGTATAAATACCCTTTAGAATTCTTTTTAAAAAAAATTTTTAAGTGTATACACACACAGATATATTATATGCATAGTATTTTCTGTTATTTACCATATTTTTTATTTCAATTCCATTTTTAGTTTTGATTGATTTTTAGGTGTGCAGTGCAGAATCTTTTACAGAAATTCTTGTACAAAATTGTCAAAAAATGTTGTCTTTCCTGCCTAATTCTGATATTGATAATTTAAGGCAGAAACTCTTTGATTTGTAAGTAAATGGCTTTTATTTAAAATTAATGCTATTGATGGGTTACTTTTTGAATATATGATTCGCATTCATTCTTTTTTTCCATTATCAGATCTCTTCTTGATGAAGATTGGGCTCTTTGCTTACAAACTCTTAGTGAAATATTCCCTGCATGCAATCTAAATAGTATTGCTGATAAAGAATTTGACAGTATTTCAAATGAGTAAGTTTAAATTATATTTATTTAATAAAAGCAGTACTATTTCATCAAAAATATAGGAAATTGTTTTAAAAAGATAATTTGAGGGAAGGGAAGAAAGTAAAAAAGAATTCATCTATAAATATTCAGAAAATATAATTTGTTCTGAGTATGAGTTATTACTTTAATTATACATTGTCTTCCAGACTGGAAATGCTAAAATAATGATGAAGCAAAAATTTTGAGGGAATTATTTATTTACTTTTTAATCAAATTTACAATTTTATTGTTGATTCTCGTCATATCTGACTTGTGCACGAGGGCACAACAGCTGCACACCATTCAACCCATTCCAACGCTGCCTCCTCTGCATTTCCCCAATTTGACCATCCTAAAGAACTCCTCACTTCTGTGGTCATGTAGCTCTTCCTCTCTTTCCATCTGGTGCCCATGTCACTGCAATTTTTCTGTTATCACTTCATGGCATTCTGAAAGCATATCCAATGTTGTTTTTTAATTTTACAGAAATGGATTTGATAGATTTTTGTTGTAAAATTCAAAATTTGAAAATTTTTATCAGGCCTGTATATTCTTTCTGAGGCATGAGGTTTTTAAAGCATTTAATTTCTGTTCCATTGATGTAGAAAGTTTTCAAAGCCTGATTTCCGTAAAGAAGGACTACTAACACTGTTGCATTAAATACATGTAATTTGAGCTTAATGCTTATATTTAAGGAGCATATGTTTTAGTTACATTAGAAGTGTACTGTCATAATCAAATGTTTTTTCCCCCTTAAGTCTGCTTAAGAAGTTAGTATAAACATTTCTTAGTAATTTAAGGAGTAAAGCATTAGTTTTAAAGTTGTTTAAACAATGGCAAAAAATATAAATGTTATCGCAGTATAGTCTGAAAGATTACAGTTCATATTTTTATTACTTTATTTCACAAATGATTTGCCCATTTATTTTAATATAATATTCTCATTATAAAGAAAACTCTAAATGATTAGGAATTCTTGTCAACTTATATCATCTTTCATATTTAAATTCTTCAAATGCTGGTAAACACATCATTCGAAATCAGGCTATATTAGTTAAAGTGTTTGTATTATAGATTTCTGAAATCCATATACTAAGGATTTTTGAAATTTATTCATGTTCAGAATCATTGAATTTTATTATTTAAGAATATTTTGTTGTTAAATTTTAACTTTTGAAAAATGGGCATGTGTTTTTAATTTTTACTTTTCTGTAGGTGGCCAGGCTTGCATAAATATGTTGTGAAGCAAATTCTGATACATCATTTATCAACTGAAAAAAGGAATGAATATTTGAAAGAATTGCTACAAGATCTTATAAAAATGGAGAATCTTTCAGATAAAAGTAAAATTAAATATCATTATTTTATTATTAAGCTTTGAATTATTCTCTCCTTTTATTCCTATTTTTGAATATCTCTATAATTTAATGTAAAAATTTCATATATTTTTAAAAAAAATTATAGTGTTTCTAATGCAATTAATGATTTATTGTATTAATTATGGATATTGGTTAAGAATTATTTTAACAATGAAAACCTTTCTTAATTTACTATATTATTAACTTTTTCCCTTTCTAATTTTTATTCTCGATCAGCTGTCAGAAGTAATTGTTTGTAATTGCATAATATATGTAAAAGTATTGTTAACTTACATTTTCTGTAGGAAAAACTAATATTTTTAATTCATTTTTGCTTTTTTTTCCTTAAACTAAAATAAAGAGCTGTGAAAACATTATAGTGTTAATTATGGATATTGGTTAAGAATTATTTTAATAATGAAAATCTTTCTTAATTTACTATATTTTTTTCAATTTTGTACAGATTTCACTGGAAAAATGGGAGAATTATGCTGCTGCCTCCAATACAAAGATATGAAGTTATTTAGGGAGATTCAAGACAATTTAAAAGTTCTCCTCGAAACTATTATTGTGTAATTGACTTTTTCCCTTTCTAGTTTTTATTCTCGATCAGTTGTCAGAAGTTAATGTTTATTATTGCATAATATGTGTAAAGAATATTGTTAACTTACATTTTCTGGGGGAAAAAACTAATATTTTTAATTTATTTTTGTTTTTTTGCTTAAAATAAAATAAAGAGCTGTGAAAACATTAGACGTAAATAATTTATAATTTATGTGAATATCATAATTTTAAATGATTTTATATTTTAGTCATTATAACATAGAACTTAATAGCTTAATTTAATAAACAAGTAAGAATTAATGTTAATAAAATAATGTAATCCATTCCTATCTGTTTAAGCCAAGGTTCTATCTATGATAAGGGAAGTTTGCATTGTAATGTTTGGATGAATCTTGAGTAATGATATTGCTGTAAGTAACTGCTAATGATGTATTTGCAGTGACTCAAAAGGCCTTACTCAACCAGCCCGATGAGATATCTTTTCAGCTTGATTGGTAGGCCCGTCAACTTCGGACCCCTTGGTCCAGGGTTCGAATCAATGCTGCAGCTTCTCGATCGCCGTCCTATACCAATCGCCGTAGTGGTGACTCAGGACATGAACACTAGATGGCAGCACAGCCTATACCTACTGATTGCATATGCCCCGAAGCAAAAAATACTTGCCTCTGTATATCCCGGCTCTGGCGCACGTGTCGACGAGACCCGCCACTCAACACGAGATAGCCGATGACTCAGGGAGGGGATGTATAACAATTGCAATCAATTGCAGTAATGGCTGACAAAATCGAAAAAACAACCTTCTGTACAGACTCTTCGTATCATCACGATGATACTGGAGGGGGAGTATTGCAGCAACTCAAAAGGTCTTACTCAACCAGCCCGATGAGATATCTTTTCGGCTTGATTGGTAGGCCCGTCAACTTCGGACCCCTTGGTCCAGGGTTCGAATCAACGCTGCAGCTTCTCGATCGCTGTCCTATACCGATCGCCGTATATTCATACTGATGAACAAAAGTTCTTGAATGCCATCTGTATTGTATCCTTATTTCATTAATTGCTTTTATATGTTATTTGTTTTTATTACTGTAACACTTAAATAGATTTAACTGTTGTAAAGTATCTATTAAAACTATCAGCAATTTACTTATTGCAGTAGAATATTTTTAAACTGACCACCAAAATCTAAAACAAATGAAACAAAGTTGATCACATATATGGAATTAAACATCTTCTATTAATTCATACATACTTTTATTTTCATGTATAGAATTAGAGCATAGATAAAAATGTCACAAAGTCATATCATTTGAGATGAATAAATTTTCCCATGTTATAATCATTTTCTCTAAAGAAAGGAAGATTTTTGTTTATTTTATAAATGTAGGGAAGGGGACCCTTACTTCAGTTGATCCTTTCAACATAATATAAAATTTTCTCACATCAAATTATTTTTGCCATGTTTATTAGATGAATTTTTACTATGTTGTTTGTTAATCCAAGTCAATTCTGTGATATGATCAAGATTAATTTTAAACTATTCATTTTTATTTTATATATTTTTAGTAACTCAAGTAAATCTATTCCATTCAAACTAATACTTTGGATTGAAAAGAATATCTAATCAGTTTTAGATACTCAAATGCTGATTTAATCTAATTTGTTACTAAGGTAAAAGTTGGGAAAAGAACTTGTAATAAAATAAAGTAATGAAGGAATATCCACAAAGTAGGGGGAAATCCATTTTCTCTTCTCCTGGGTATACGGACTAACTGATTGTCAGGGTTAAATTTACTATAAATTAATAGAGAATGTAACTGTTCTAGTAGTCAACATACAACTTACAAAGGTGGTCATTGTTGAAATAGTTTATCCATTAAATGAGCTGATATGTCAGAAGTATAAAAAGTTAATTAATATGATCGAAATTGGAGATTCTTCTATGCAACAGTTGTATGACTTTTAAACTATTTTTTTCAGATATGATTTTCAAAATTGTGAAGATTTGAAATATACTTGTAATTTACAACTGATGCAAGTATTTTCTTGTGAATTGCGACATGGGTTTGGTCGTTTGAACTCTGATATTTGGAATTTCTTCACAAACTTAGTTCTTACTTCTATTGAGGTACCTGTAAATATATTATTTATAATTTGTAGTTATATATTACTTAAGTTTACTTATCTTTTTTTATAGCTTTATTGTATTTATTCGAAATTAATTGTGGAAAACATATATTAGTTTTAAAAGCTTGTTGTACCATTTCATAAATATATAATGTTCCTTAGTAACAAAATGATTATTATAGGTTATGTTAATTGTTTAAGTAATCTATCTTTATTTTTCGTGTGGAATGAATGAAATTGTTACTAATATATATATATATTTAATCTTTTGAAAATTGTTTAATAAGAAACAAAATATTTTTATATTTAAAATATGCCATTGTATTCTGTAAAAGGGAACAATCTTAAATAGAGATTTATTTTACTTAAAAGTATTATTTTAAGTAGTTTTCATGTTGTATATAAAATTTATGTTCTGTTTAAAAATAAGATAAGAATTCGAGATTAAATTTGAACTACAGCTAATGATGAGAGTTTATTAAAATGTTTATCAAAGTTTTAATATAGTAATATTTTTAAATAAACCTTCATTTTTATTCTAATTTTAATGGATTACTGTAAATATAACCTATTAAGTTAATTTTTTTTCCCTTAAATAATTTTATAAATTAATCACTTAACCAAGTCTTTACTTGTTACTAAAAATATCAATGAAAAAAATTACCTTTATAGATTTGTATTATGCAATATAAAAACTGTATGAATTGTTCTTCTTATAATGAAAATAAATCAGGAAATATACTTTTAGATTTTACAGTATAATGTCAAATTCATTAAATATTTTATAAATCAATTATTTGAATCATTTTGGTAGGGAAAAAATTGTAATTTTATGCAATTCAAATTACCAAAAGGTCTTCGAGGTTAGAGAAGTGGAAATCATGAATAGCCCAACATCACAACTTCTTAGCTGTGTTAAAAAAAGAATTGTATCTTTACATTTTGCATAATTAATTGGAACTTTAAAAATACAATTATATTTGGTCATCAAGTTACAAATATTTTTTGTTATAGGAATGCAGATCTGTAACTTTTGATTCTCCAAAGAATCTAATGCTATTGTATCAGGCTGCTACAGTTTTCTCATTACTATCAGAGCTACTCAAGGCACCTCAAGAAAATCCTTCAAATGTTGAATCTAGCTGGAAGCCCACACCATTTTCTGATCAAACTCATAAAGACATGGTTCATTTATTGATTTATGTTTCAGGTATTGTTTTGCTGTTTTTGTTCCATATGAATTATTTCTCCTCTTTAAATCTCAGGTTCAATATATCTACAAATATAGTTTAAATGTGCAAATTGTTTTGAAAATGTACTAAAATAGGACAGAAAGCAAGCAGCCCTTAAGCAAGTTCTATTGTCTTTTTTTTTTTCCCCCAGAAAACAAGCTATTTGTTCATTTTAATTCAGGCAGGATTCAAATGATTAAAAAACACATTTAAAATCCTACGAAAAGATTGAATTTTCTTCAAAAGTAATTTAAAAGTTCGTTAAGATTTTCAATGTTGGTACACGTATAAATAGTGCAACAAAGGGAAAAGTGTAGATGCTGTAATATAATGCTATTCAGTGTATCAGTGAATGTAAATTTCCTTCCTTTTTAAAACTATTTTTTCTTTTCTTTTTACGTTGTAGCTGATATTGGCACCTACAAATCTCACTAGACATTTTTCCCCACACTGAGGGAAAAAAGGCTTGTAGAAAATAATTTTTATTGTGTTGTTGTAAAATACAATCCCAACAGAAAAATGTTATAAACTGGTATGAAAATTCCATAAATTCAAAAAAAAAAAAAAAAAACATTGCAGTAGTAGAAATGAAGTATGAAAAAAAATAAGATTGAGAGACAAATAGATATACCCTCTCTTAAACCAATGGAAAAGAATAAAAAATTAATCAACCTGAAGAAAAAAAAACTTGCATAAGATAACATGTAAAGCAACTGCAAAGAAATTTCTGCACAATTTATTACTGGAAATGTAGCAGTGACCTCTATCAGAGAGAAAGATACTTATACAATAGAATTAAGAAGGCTTTAAAACAAATATTAAAAGTATGGGGGGAGGGAAATTTTTAAACAAAAAATATTTTGAAAACAAATTTTAAAAATGAAATTCTTTTTAATACTTATATTTTAAATTACTCTTACTAAAATTCAAAGGAAATTCTGCTATTAAACAAGTTTTCTTTAAATTTATCCAAGTTTTAGTTACAAATCTAATATTATGCAAGATTTGATTATAAATTATATTTCTAAAAAATATTTAGATTTAATGAACACCCAAATAAAGGAATCTTATAAGTCCTGGAGGAGAAAAGATCCCTTTTATCAAATATATTACTAGAAATTTTATTATATGTTTTTTTTTAATTTAGATATTTTGCCTTTTTCATATAAACATTAGTTTAAAACTCTGTATCATAAAGGCTTAATTTCATTGTTATTATTAATTTGAAAGAAAATAACATCAGCAGTATATCTAAACATTCTAAAACTGTTGTAATTAAAAAATATTATCTTCATAAAAATGTAAATAAATTTTGGCTAGACAATTACTTGAAGGCCCATTTTGTGGTATCTTTAATCTGTTTATAAATCTTATTATTAAAAAATATATAATTTTCTTTTTTAAGACTAAGATAACCAAGTAATTAAATTTTTAAAATGTCATATTTATTAATATTAAATTTCTTTTTGAACTTTAATAAGATCTTGTATGTCAAAAGAATGAAAGATTTTCAAAATTACAGTTTTAAATTGCATAAATCTGTTTCTGCATTGTAAATGAAAGATCTTAGATATTTTTTAAAATTAATATTTACTCATTTAATCAATGAGGATGCTTTGCAAAACAATCTTCTTACATTTATGTTGATAAATGATCTTACTTAAAGCTTTAATTAATACTTCAAAAAAATTATTTGTCTGAAAGTTGTGTGTCCTTTTGTTGCTCAAATTCTGTAATGTAAAGTTTTTACCCCATATTCTCTGTGTGCTTATGCATTTCTGTAAAATATAAATATTGAGGTGGAAACTTTTCATTTGTATAACTGTTTATTTTCTTTAATTCAGAGTTTCTATCTATGGAACAAGAATCATGTGAGTATTGTTTTACAAAGAAATATTCTTTGTTGAAATTTGCAATGATGTTTCATATCTTTCTGATAGCATTTCTTTAGCGAGAATCTTTTGTAGAAATGTGTTTATATTAATATTAGCTATTACGTTAGTAAATTTTGAAAATTATTAGATTTATGTGCAGCATTGACAATAAGTTTAGATTTCAAAAAATAGAAACTACATAAAAATTTGTTAAAGCAGATTCATTAAACATTTTATTATATGTATAAGTGTTTGAAAAAGCTTTTATTAATATTTCTTGCTCTTTCATTTAATTAGGGAATGGTTCTTATAAATAACCTTTTATATATATATATTGCAAATTATGTAACACTTGAATTGTATTGTGCCATCAAGTAATAATTTTCGGATCCAGAAATAAGTATTAATTATTAAATATCCTTACTTGTCTTTTCTGAAATGGTTATATTTATTTCAATTTGTGACAGCTCTAACTTAACCTATATATTTGTGTATAATTTGCTCTCGTATCACAAACAATGTAGTAGTTTTTATTATATTTGTGAACTAAAAAAAATCTTTAAATTATAACTTTGAAAAGTACATTTTTATAAAAAAAAATTCTTCCAAATTTTTGCAATGTATATTTTTATTTAGAAAGGTAAAATTTATAATTTTTATACAAATTTGAATTTTAGAGTTATATTTAAATTGCATTTCTTATTTTTGTTCTGGAAAATCTGTTTGAAATACATAAATTTTAATAAATTATTTTATAAAGTTCCTGGTTTTTTTTTTTTTTTTTTTTTTTTTTTGCTTTAATTTAAACATATACATTAATCATTCTTAATTTTGTATTCATAAATTAATTAAAAAAATTTCTTTAAGGTATTTACAATGATTGCAAATTTACACCGGAAGTACGTGCATTGGTGCTATCACAATATTTGGATGCTCTGAAACATATTCCTGATGATAATCTTCTAAACATATTAGAGTTACGAAATTCAGTAACAAAATTTTATCCCTGTGATGAAGATTCTGTTTTGAATAAACTTATAACATCATTAACATCTCATGTACGACAAATACAATTTGCTGCCCATACCATACTCTTAAAGTAAGTCATTATATTATCAGTATTCTTTTATTTACGTCATTAAGTAATTTGATAGACTTTTGATTGTACTTATATTGCTTATGCATTTGAATGTGTGTTTTCATACCTGAATTACATTTTTAAAAGCAAACAGATTTTATAGTTTTTAGAATCAAAAATGTATAAGAACTTTTACTAGATTCTAATTTTAAAGAAACAAATTAATCAATTAGAAGTGAGACAATTGTATTAAATATATATATCTTTCAATCAAAAATCATAAAAACATCTGTCCTGCGAAAAACTGCCTTTTTCAAATAGTTAGTGCTTATTGCAATTTAGTTTGATCATGAACAATAAAAAGACTGGAATTGATAACCATTTATTACTATATAGTGTTCTTGCATTTTGTTAACCAAGGTTAAAAGATCGTAATTATGAGGATGAAATATTTTAATGCCAGATCTGTTCCAATGTCATATTACACAAGCTGCTACAGTAGCTGTTGTAAACGATTTATCTTCAATAATATTTAATTTAAGTAATTTCTTTTTTTTTTTTTTTCCCCCCGAATGTGCAACATCTTCCTTCGCACGCATTTGTTTATGTGTTACGAAAATGCTAATAGTTGTTATTTCTTGTTTTATGTTATTTTTCAGTTAGTATTATAATGAAAATGATTTATCTGGAGAGCCAGGGGCTCAGGTAAAGCTTTTGAAATAAATATTCAGTTATTTTTATAAATCCGATTAGTGTTTGTTTATACTACAATAGTCATGGTAATGGGGTTCAAGTCCCTATTTCTACTAAAGACTCATTGTGTAGCATGGCTGATGCACATTAAATCTGTTGGCGCCCAATGAGAAGGGAGAAGGCATGAAGTTTGGAGAATAAGGTCTTGGTTCAGGTGCCATCTTCGTTACTGGATCATAGGTTATAATTACAAGGTCCTTTGCCTGTAGCCCTCATGTTGCTTTTTAGTGTGACATAAACAGTCAATAATCAACAGTCCTTATTTTCCTGAAAGCAATGTTAATTTATGCCAACCAACCAATAAATTTTTATTAATATATTCTTTTAATATCTTTTTAATTCTATTTGATAAATTATTCCTAGTTTTGATCCTATTATTTAATATGAGACAAATATAGCTTTCATTCTATTAAAGAAATCAATTATTTATTTATTTATTTCCCCATCTTTAGAATCATGCCAGCAATTCCTTCTCTATTGTCGGATGAAATGAAATCACAGTGTAGTGGGGAAGATGACACTGAAGAAGATGTAGTGAGAATGCCATACTTGTAATTTACTTTATATCTATTTAATATTTATGCATAAAATTTGCTTATCCTGTATAGTTTCAAATTGCATTCAGTGTAAAAAAAAGTATGTAAGTGAAGAAGGTCAGTTAGGAATTATTCACATAAATTAAATGATTAAAATTTAATCATTGATATATGTTATTGAATTAAATTACATGTTGTATGATAATAACTGTGATGATAATTATTGATTTTTTTGGAGATGATTTGTATTACTTTTTCTTTATCATAAACTTTAAAAAAATTGTGTTCTTATTTAAATTATTAATTATAAGACATCATTAGGAATGAATAATTATGGGGAAGATCATAAATTATGAGAACTTATATTAAACAATATTGCTTATATCTTCCATTTTGTATATACTTGGCAGTTAATTTGCAGTAAATGTCAATTCCTTGATAATAGTTTTATAATTAAACTTAATCGTTTTATTATGATTTATTATTATATTGTGTTCTAAATTTTTTTTATTTCTTACTTTTCAATGTATAAATTATTTTTAATTCCTTAATATTTATTTCTGAATTTGTCCTCCCCCCTCCTTTTCCCTTTATTTAATCACTAAGAAATCAAAGATCATAAAGGATTATATAATTCGTATTTCTTTTTATTAATTAACATTTCAATCTATATTATATGTGATAAAGAAATACGCATGTGTTAAAATATTTGTGTTGAAATCTTTGGTGTTTGGCTTGCATTTAAAAATTGTGAATTTCTCTAAGTTTTTTTTTTTTTTTATTTTATTGTTGAATTAATTATTCTGAAGTAATATTCTAGCCATTAATCCTGAAATTTTGAAAAAATCATTTTTTACTTCACTGTATGGAGATATAGTAATAGAATTTAGAAAATATTTTAATTCAAAACATAAGTGTAATAGTTTATGAAAAGTTAACCTTAGCTTTTTGATATTGGAAAAAAATAGTATTTTTTTTTTTTAATTCAAGTTGCTTAAGATTTACATGCCCTAAATAAAATTAATGCCACTTTCACATTTACTATGTGATAAAAACAACATTGGTGTGGTACATTAGTATAAATTATTAATCTGTTCATAAAAAAAATATTTATGGAATTGTATTTGCCTTCCTTACTCTTGTGTAAAGAATATTTTGAATTGTCATTTTTAATTATGCACATCTTATTAAAAAAAATCGTGAAATGGACAACTTTAGATTATCTGCCAAATTAATGACTTTTGATTTAACAAAATTTTATTTAAAGTAAATAAATAAAATAAATGTTGTAATTAATTATTCAATTGAATATCAGCTCAATTTTCTCTTTCAAATAAAATTTTAAGAAGTAATATAGGATATTTGATCTTAACTGATAAGTGCATATTTTAAATCAAGTACATCCCATCTCAGTATGATAATACAAATATGAATAAATATTAAACAATTACTGAAAAATAGCAATCATTATATTCAAAGTTGGTGCAATTCCATATCTAATTTTTTAGTGGCAGATTAGTATATGAAATGAATTTTTAGTGTATAATATGTAAATAAAGAACTAAAGAAATAGGTTTTTAGCAATTACTAAATTAATAGTCTTTGTAAAAGATTAAATTATTATTTCATCTCCCTTTTGATTTATAGATTATCTCCTTTGATTGAAAAACTAAAGTTCTTGAATGAACTGGTAGAAGGTATGCTTTTAGATGTGAAAATTGGTGATCAGTGTGCTATTGTCCCATATACTGATTCATATGTATTTGCCATGGCATATCTTTTGGCTTGGATCGAAGTGTTGGAATTCATTTCAGCCTCTCCGTCACAGGTAAATTTGTTTTTTCTATACTGCATATTAAAATTGCTTTAAATTATTTATAAATCAGAATTGCATCACAAAAATTTTATTCCAATAATGTTTTTATAATTTTTCTGTGTATCTATAAATTTGAAAGTCTGGTTGTTTTTATACACTGTTGATCATATTGCTCCTATTTTTTAAGATATGTAGAAGGTGCTGTAAGCATGTTCTCTTTTTTTTTCCTCCCAAATTTATTTTTAGTGATAAAATTTGCAAGTCTTGTCTTTTTTTTTTCCTACCATTTATATTTTTCACATGGACAGCTTTACATCATTTGTTCATGTGTTAAAAATTATGTATCCACAGTGCCTGATATTGTAAATTGAAAGTAATTTTATTTTTATCTGGACAAAGAACACATATAACATTTACAAAATTAACACAATTAAAAATAATAATGATTTGCTGCTAACAATGAATGAGTTTTGCCTATTTGCACATCTTAAAAAGAAGAATTAAGAGGAATAAAAGCATATAGCAGCTGATGCAAACTTACTCTCTCGTTATTCTTACAAATAAGGAAAATAATTTATAAATATAAGAGTTACATGAACATACTCCAACCCATCAAGAAGTCGTTCTTGATGCACAGGTAATACACAAAGTTTTACAATAGGTCTTTTGAAAAACCCTTTTAACGTTTTTAATGTAACTAATTGTACCATACCATCATTACCAGGATGAGTAGATATTACTTTACCAAGAGACCATATAGCTGGAGGAACATTATCTTCTTTAATAATTATAACATCTCCAAATTTAATAATAGAATTACTGTTTTTCCATTTTTTCCTATTTTGTAGAGAGCTCAAATAATCTACATGCCATCTTTTCCAAAAATTTAAATTCATTTTTTGTACAATATCTCAACGTTTTTTTAATGAAAGTTTGGTTTCTTCCACTGTCTTAGGAGGACTTGTAATTACATCCCCTATTAAAAAGTGGGATGGTGTTAAAATATTTTAATTATCTACTTCATCATTATCAAAACTAACTAAAAGTCTTGAATTTAGTACCGCCTCTATTTGAGTTAATAATATATAAAGTTTTTCAATTGTTAAATTGGAATTTCCTATGATTCGCTTTAAGGAAACTTTACTAATTTTATACTACCCTCCCAAAGTCCACCAAAATGTGGACTCGATGTAGGTATAGAATGCCATTCAATTTCCTGTTGAAAAAGAAAATAAGAGACCTTCTCATTTAGATTAATTTTACATAAATATCTATATACTTCTCCAAGTTATCTTTTAGCTCCTAAGAAATTTGTTCCATTATCAGAATTGATATGTTTTGGTGTGCTCCTTCTTGAGCAAAACCGTTTTAATGCAGTAATAAAGGCCTTGGACGTGTAATCCATCACTAATTCTAAATGTAAGACTTTGGTAGCAAAACATACAAATATAACAATATATCCCCTTGTAGTTTTAGCTCCTCTACCTATATGTTTTAATAAAGAAATTGGACCTGCCTAATCTACACCACAAACAAAAAATGCTCTATTGAGAGTCACTCGGTCCACAGGAAGATCTCCCATTTTTTGTTTGGACATATTACTTCTAAATCTACGACAAACAACACGATTCAAGACGCATTTTTTAACTAGTTAATATTAAGTATTCACCAGCATGTAAACTTAAAACATGATAATAACTATTAAACAACTTAGTTTATGATGGTTAGGCAGTATGATAGGATGTTTTGCATTATATTGTATAAGGCTATTTTGAACTCCACTCGGAACAAAACATCCTTATCAATGAATGGACAAAGGGCTGCTTGTGGGTTTTTTTTCATAATGACTGGTACGACCTTATACAATTAATTTCATTATCAAAAGACATTTTGAATGTATGTTATCACCATATTATTAGCAAAAATTCTTTCCTTGGTAGTTAAATGTGTGACTTTACCTATTTTACAATTAATTACAAATTTAATGCAAAAAGCTAGAGCATCAATTAATTTAGAAAAATGCGAATATTTTTCAATTAACAAACACTTTTATATCATTTTTTAAAGATACAGAAAATTCATACATTTTTGTTTTTTTCCCCTCTCTCTTTTTGAGAATTTGATCATTGTCCTTCAAAACTGGTTGCTTAGGGCAACTCACTTCTGGTGATGATAAGAAATTAGGGCCCTCCCATTACAGACGACAGTCAGGTAGATCCTTGAATGACACACCTCTAGACCCAAAATCACCTTGGTTGGTACGTACCGCCATTGGTTCTGAGGGATGCGGTCCAAGATCTCTGAAGTCCTGTTAGCGATGAACAGCTTCCAATTGAGATAAGATGAAGACAACCAGAAAAGGACAACTTGGAATCTGTCCAAGCATAAAAATTAATAACAGGATCTTTTAAAGTATTAATTAAGACTGAAAATAATCTGGCCAGTAGGAAAGCTCCATTTAACTCCAGCTGTGGAATGGATACAGGCTTGAGTGGAACTACCTTGCTTTTAGTTGCTAGAATAATAACCTTAGTAACACCATTATCATTTCGTTGAATAGTATTAATTACACAGGTATAAACAGATTCGTCGGCATCCAAAAAGCCATGAAGAATAATTTAATTTACGAAATAATTCCTAAAGCCATCTTGGAATTGAAATGTGACATATTTACTGAAATTCTCTTTGGAATTTATGCCACTTAATTCCAAAATCCTCCGGTAGAGTATTATCCCAATCAAGTTTCAGCAACTGCTGTTAGAAGATTTTCATTAATATTGTACAAGGTGAAAGAAAACCAAAGGATCAAATAGTCTTGCTGATTTGGATAGAAATGATATCTTGGTAATTTCACTCTTGAAGTTAAAGTTGATTTTAAAAACAAAACGGTCAGTAGAAGAGTCCCAAAGTCCAAGAGTTTTTAAACAATTTTCGTGATGAATTTCCACATTTTATTCTTTAGTCCCTAGATTTTGAGCCAAGTTGTTTAAGACATCTTGAGAATTGGAATGCCACTTTCTTAGGTAAAATCCTCTAGCATCTAGAATTTCCAACAAGTTTTGAATTAATGCAATTGCTTCCTTATAAGATTTTGCTCCAGCTATCAAATTATCCATATAAAAGGAATTTTGAATTATATTAGATATTTCAGGATTTATGTTTTGAGAATCTAAACCTATTTGATGTAAATATCTAGTAGCTAAAAATGGAGCTGATGAAGCACCATAAGTTATCTAGTTTAAAGTCTAGGAAGTCTGTATTCTTTAATAGCAGAATCAGGTGAATTTCTCCACACTATTTTTTGCAAAATTTGATCGTCTGGATCAATTAAAATTTGTCTATACATTTGCTTTATATCCAAAGTGAAAGCAATTTTATTCACATGGAATCTAACAAGAATAGTTAAAATATCTAGCTGTAAAACTTCCCCTTCCCCTAAAACAGAATTAAACGAATTAGAGTTCGAAAGTTTACAGGACCCATCAAATAAAACTCGAATTTTAGTTGTAATGCTGTCTTTCTTTTGTACAGCATGATGGGAAAGAAAGTATTCTTGTTTGGAAGAATTCAAATTTTTATTAGGTAACATATGCCTTGCTTTTTCATATTCATTCATAAAATCCTTATATTCCTTTTCAAATTCTGAATCAAGTTTAAATTTATTTTCCATAGCTTATAGTCTAGAAATTGCTAATCCCTTTGTATCTCCTAACTGATCAATATATCTGTAAATTGGTAACGTAACAACAAACCGACCCTGATCTTTTATTTTGTAAGTCGATTTAAAGTGAGTTTCACAAAATTCTTCCTGTTCTGATAAAAGAGACTTTAAACTAGGCAACTCTTCCATTTGCCAGAATTGTTGCAATATGGAATCAACGTTGCTATCATTTTTTTATGTGAATCAAATGCAATTGCATACAAGAAGATGAATTGAAACCCTTTTAAATCCGACCAGCGACAACCTAACCAAACATGGTGCTTTGAGCATTCGGTTGTCCTTCAGAACCGACGATTTTCCCATTAGGAAGAATTGTATAGAAACAGTTGGATCCTAAAATAATACCACACTCTGATGGCCTTGAAAAATCTTCATCCAGCAGAGGGACTCTTTTCAAATAATCTAATTCTTTAATATCAATATTCACAACTGGAATCTGAGATGTAACTTTATTTTATATATAGGCATTATCTGTTATTAATTCTTCATTAAACCTTGATCTGATTTTTAAAATTAATATCTTTGTGCAACAATGAATTTTGCTTTCTTTGACATATGGATCATTTTAAATGATTATTTGGGCATTCTTTATATTTATGAGAATTGAGACACAAAAATCAAAGAAAATTGCATTTTACAAAATTCTTTCATACATTCAAATCTGTATTTTTAAATTTAAAACACTTAAAAAGTTTATGCATTCCGGAACATTTCAAACAATTTTTATCAAGTTTATATCCTTGAATATTTTTAGAAGCAACAAATTTAGACTTAGTAGGAATTTTAGCATCAGATTCATCAAAAATCATCAAATCGAGAGATGAACATCTGGTATTTAAAAATTCCAAGAATTCCTCCCAAGTAGAAAATTCTATATCTGAAGAAAGTCTTCTCGTTTCAGAATCTAATTTTTGTAATAACAATTGGATTAACCATGGATCTCTACTCATTGTTTCATTTCCTAGAGCTTTTAAACCTTTCAGAACCTCATCACTAGTGTCAACAATATTTCTCAAATTTGTTAGATTCACTTGAGAAATACTTTTTTGGTCAATTGATGAATAAATTTCTTCTTTTTAACATACCTGTCCATTAATTTTCCCCATGCTTCTTCGTATGAGTCATTAAACTGTGGTATATGTTTTATCAAAGAAGCGGGCTCATCAGAAAATAAACCTTTCAAATACTAAAGCTTCTGACTATTACTCAATGAAGTTTGAGAATGCACTGTTGATACAAATAAATCTTTAAAGTTCATCCAGTCCTCAAACTTGCCAGAAAGTACTGGTATATTAAGTTTCGGTAATCGAAAATTTGATATAGATTGTACACTTTGTACAACTGGAGAATTCTGTGCTTCAGCAGTAATTGGATGCAATACATTAAAAGCATCAAGTTTATTTTGAAGTTTTAATTTTAAGGAAAATTATCTATCCTCAAATTCTACGATTTCAGAATCCTCGCCGCTTAATTCTGAATCTGTTCTTTCGAACTCTTTAAAAAGTCCTTCTAACCTCTGCAAACAAATCAAAATTTCATTCTTTAATATTAAATCTTCTGCAGTATTTTCCAATCTAGTCATAGAGGCTTTGACTTTTCCCCTTGCTACTTTAATCTTGCTACTTTAATTATGTGTTCCTTCTGAGTTTTCTGATCTTCCATGGTTAACAAGATCAGAACCAAAATGAAACCGGAACTTATGTGAAAACAAACCTGAAACTAAAGAGTAAAAAATTCGGAAGTTCAAACTCAAAAACAGTTCACCAGATGTTCCTCTCTTGAAATCAACATTTAGAAAAAAATATTATTCACAAAATAATAATAGCAAATGAAAAAAATAAACTTATCTGTTTCTCTCATGCAGAAATCTCCCAAGGTACCTCCAAAATGTAAACAATCCTTATTCTGTATTGTGTGTAATCCAAGAAATAGTCCTTAGTTTATACCTTCTTATTTATTGATATTCACTCACATAAATATAACTGGACGAAGAATACATATCACATTTACGAAATTAACAAATTTAAAAATAATAATGATTTGCCGCTAATAGTGAGTGAGCTGTGCCTATTTGCACAAGTTAAAAAGAAGACTTAAGAGGAGTAAAAGCACATAGCAACTGCTCAAACTTACTCTCTCGTTATTCTTATAAAAAAAGGTACGTACAACGCCATCTTTGGTAGCAATAATTAAAACATTTACAGTACAAATAAGAAAAATAATGATAAACGTAAGATTTACATAAACAACATTCATTTTTGAAATTTCTAATCGGTAAACATTGTATCATCTTTGTATCATTGCATCGTTTTTTTTTAAAGCTTGATTTGAATGCTGGGTAGTTCAGCTAGTACTTTATATTCTTTTCTTTCTCTAAAAAAATGCAAAAAATTATCTCATTTGTGTGTGATTGTGTGTGTATAATGTTTTGTAATAAAATTTGGTAATTATTTAAAAACTGTTGCATAATTTTGTCAAAATGTGAAATTAAAAGCTTTGGCATTACTGTATTTTCCATTCCTGTTAAATATTTCAAGCTTTTGTTGTCTATTTATTCTTGTTAAAATTTTTCCTTTTTTTTTTTTTTACCATAAATATGCTTCAATCAATCTGATTTAAAGTTAACTAAATTTGTTACAAAATTAGAAATCTAATCTTATTAGATAAATTAACACTATATTTTTTTAATGTTATACTGTACACATTGTTATACTAATTCAATTTAATGACTTTAAAGTATTATGTATGAAAGAATTAGATTGATTCTTTGTTGTTTAGGTAAAATAACTATTTGCTAACAAAGTCACTTTTAAATCATTTAGCTATATATGTCTTACAATTATATTTGAATGAAAAATATCTATTTGGCCATCACTGCAAGTTTTTAGCTTAACGTTTGGAAATACTGAACAAATAAGACGGTAATTTATCCTTCATTATTTGGGTGTATGAATTCTCTTTTTACTAAGCTGTAGCTTGACATGTTTATTGCCATGTCATATAATTCAACATCCTATTATTTATCGAGAATTGAAAACATTTTAACATGAAGAGATTATCTAAATAGTAGGCACATCTAATTGTTATTAATCTTTTGTGGAATTTGAGAATGTAATAATTAGAATGTCATGTTTTTAATAGTACAATAAAAGTGATCTGCTTTTAGAAAATATCACTGAATGGTGTAGTCAAATTTGAAGGGGTTTTTACTTATCTCTCTTATGAAAGAACATTTTTAAAGAATGAGTTAATGGTGAAAAAATATATAGATTCAATTATTTTAATAAAGTTTGCATGTGATTATTTTCATGTTTTGATTTCTTCAATTTTGAATGTTTATTTAAAACTGTAACATGAAGTAAAGTGCATTTTTGAATTGGTTTAGTTAGCTTAATATTTTGTTAACCATCTCTGTTTTCATGTTTGTTCTAGTCGTGTGTCATCAACTTAAGAATTCAACTGTATATTTCTTAATTTTTAAGCTGATTTTTGTCTTTTAAATCTGAATAATCCTGGCATATTTAAATAAATATATTCAATTAAAATTCCATAAATAATTAAATTACTGAATCAGTTTTTCTTATATTCAAATTTCTTGGGAAAACTTTTTAAATCTCTGCTTGTCTATCAATGATAACATACATGAAAGGACCTTTTTAATTATTGCTATTATTTAACTTAGCACTTTCTGAATAATGAAAACTATAATAAATGTAAGAATTTGTAAAAAAAAAAAAAAAGTGTAGGATGTTGTGAAATGTATGTGTGCAGCTAATGATATAAAATTGTTGAAAAATCTGAGGTGAACATATTTGATATCCGTTTAAGTTTATGTGTAAATATTGAGAGAAATTTTATTCCATGTATATGTTGTTATATGCAACATAAATTTATCAAGGAACAAGTATTAAGTGCAAAAGATAAGTCAATATTTTATTCAGTATTTTTAAATTTTGATATGAATTCAGACCAGAATTAGTGCAAAATTCTATATTATTCATAAATATTTTGTGTGTGTGTTTATTCATTCATGTTATTATTGTTGTATGAAGCAAAATTGCATTGATTACATATTTATATTTTAGTCATGTAGTGAAGTATTGTGTGTGTTATATGTATTTTAATTTCACTTTTATTTATTTACCAGATACGTTTGGGGTATGCAACCCATTTAGAAGAAATGAAACTTTTATCAACGCTGTTTTCAAATGTATTTCGCTTTATGCCTGAAAATCCCATTTTGTGTTTAAAGAAAGGACTAAAACTGCAGGCTCCCAAGAAAGAAGATCTAAAACTTTTATTTATTAAACCAAGGGATTTCAACCAAGGTTGGTTTATGTTTTTCACTCTAAGATAAGAGAAATATGTTTTATTGTTAATAATAAACTCGAAAATGTCTTAGAAACTATAAATGGTTTGAAATAATTTCATTAACATTTTTTTAATTGTAAAGACTAGAATATTGTAGTGTGTATATGTATACTTATTGTACGGTTTTAAAATGTATTTCTTAAGTCGCATTCTTTATACAATTTTGTTTCAAGGTGGATAATTAAAACAATTTTGTTTACTGGCATCACAAGGTGTGGTTGTTAAATAATGAGATTGATAAAGTAAAGCATTTGATTTTGATGTCATACATATTTACTTATCACCTTTAATATACACCCCTCCTCTATCCCTAAAACTCTCCATGTGAATCTTCCATTGTTCAAAACAGTGCTGGAAGTCTTTTCTCAGCTCCTTCAGGACGCATGCCATTTTGTTTCACAACTTCAACAGACTCAAATCATGTTCCCTTTAATGTAGATTTCACCTTAAGAAACACATAGAAGTTTCATAGCTCAGGATCTGGTGAATAAGGCAAATGGTCTAACACCGTGGGATGCTGTCCTGGCTATAAACATCTTGACAGACAATGTGGAATGAGCCGGCACATTGTATTGGCGGAAAATTTTACCGCATGGGTTGTTTGTCAATTCCTACAGAATGGAACCATATCACCCTTTTTTTTTACATATATTGTCTGTTTTTGACTGTGGGAGGGCAACCTAGGCATGAATCATCTTCAATGTCTTCTCAGCCATCTTGAAAACGCTTAAACCACTCAAAAACACATATACGTGGTAAACATTTATTGACATACACTTCTTTCAATAAATTATATTTTCAATTTTTTTTTTCATGCGAAGTTACATGGGAAATTTCCCAGCAATTTGTTGCTCACTTTTCATTTTTACAATGTAACAAAAAAATTACTCTAATGTGTACAAAGGCTATGGGTATATGATTTGTTTACAGGAACAAGGGGCACTGCATTTGAAAGAGAAGGCTTCACACTAAACAGCTGTCAGTCGCAGGCATTTGGCACATGTGTGTTTTTTCTGTAGCAGCATCAATCTTGTTGTTGGATAGCCACACCTCGTTACAATGTTTTCCATTTTGATACCTTTATTCAAAGATATAATGCATAATTGTTTAGTTTTAAAAATGTAATTTCAGTAAAATTGCATATACTGATGTTTCCATATGTTTATGCTTATCTTGTTCAGTGATATTTTCCATATTTCATACAGTTCAATGTAATCAGTATCATTATCCTGCAAAGCTGAAGTTATCTGTTTTTCAACGATCTAAGTTTTAAATTCATTTTATTAATATTTAAATTACTTACGATTGTGAAGTCGATCATTTTGGTTGATATAGTATTTTATGTAAAACCTTTTTTTTTTTTAATTGAAATAAAAACTATTTTTAACTTCTTAGTTTCTCCATCCTCAGAAGAAATACAAACTATAGCTTGTTATGTATTTTCTACTGCTTTGCGCACTGTTCCAGCTTCTATAAGAGCATGGTGGAATAACTTGGATAGAAATTCAGCTGAAGTTGTCAATAGGTAAGAAAATTAATAGGTTTGTACTTTGCTAGCAAATTTTAAATATATATCAATCAAGTTTCATAACTGAATGTATTGAAGTTAATAATTTAATGTGCATCAATTATATTTACTAATCATATTTTCATCATTTTTTTATATTTATTGCTCTATTGTCTATAGTAAGATGATAAAGAAATACTACATGTGTAAATATTGCATAATTATGTATTCAAAAATATTAAGTGAGGAACCATTTACACTGATTTGGTGTATGAAATTAAATCCAAATTCCAATTTTCACATTGTTGACTAGTATCAAGTTAACACATATTTTCCATGCTCAAACTGTTGGTGACTGATCATGAATTAATTTAAATTTGCTCTTGCATTATTAATTTCAGTTTATGAATTCCAGGGCAAAATAGAATATTTCAAAACCTTTGTTGATTTGGTTTAATTGTTGTAATTATTTCTATGTAATATAGAAAATACTTTTCTTAGTATTCAGGCTTTCATTGTAAGTTCAATAGTACAGAAATTTTAACTGTGATAGCTAAGAAATTTTCAATGAATTATACACGGATGTTTCATTTTATTGTCCAAAAAAATATATGTTATAATATTTAATTTCGAAACAAATTGTTGGGATTTGTCAAGGGATGATTATCCGAAAACTTTTATAAATTTGATAGAAGTCTACCAAAATAGAGAAAAAGAAATGTAACAGAATCTGATAGTGAGAATGATTTTCAAAAATAGTGGGTTAAAAATATTATAACAACCTCAGAGAATAATTCAAATATTTCAGATGTAACTGTCAAACATATAGAAACACTGATTTTTAGAGAGTCCAAGTATCAAAGTTTCATCATCTGGTGACATGAGACAACATCTGTGTAAAATTAGCTGCCAACTATGTTGTAATATTATTGCAGTATATTTAATAATAAAAGCGATCTTTTTTCGTCAATGATTATTTCAATATTTCTGAACTGTGTAATGCTGAAAGTAGAGTAATATATATATTTTTTAATTCATCAGTACAATTCTTGCATATATGGTAGTAAAAGTAAAGTACAAATTATTAGAAAAAGTTTAATTTGATAATGTTTTTTTTTACCAAACCTTTATGCTATATAATTCTTAATATTTATATATCGTATGGAATATGTTAATTTGTTATTTTTTTTAAAGTTTAAAAAAATTTATTTAACAATAAATGTATTTAACATTAAACATTTTATTATATGTTTATATGTTAATTTTTTTAAAATCGTATTTACCTTCCTTTTGCTTATATTTAGATTATTGATTTTTTAATTTTGTTGTGCAATATTAAATAGTTTTTTAAACATTATTATTATTTTAATATTTAGCTTTACTTCAAAATATGTGAGTCCCCTTCTTAGTACTCAAGAAATTCAAGCTGTTCATGAACATGAAAAACAATTCGAAAATTTAATGGTATGTATTTTGTTAGTTTTATCCTGATTTATGAGTATTGTTTTTTTTATTCTATATCCCAGCATCTCCCCCCTTAAATGAAGGCTATAATTTTAAATTTGTGTTAATTATAACAACTAAAGATAATTCCTAAAAAATACATCTTCATATGAAACACAAATCATGTTTATGTAAAACAGTAAAATATTTTTTGTCTGTTTATTTTAAACCAATTCATTCAGATTTTACAGATCTTTCCCTTCAGTATATTTATACCATTTTTTCACCTGGGCATAGATATGATAAACATTGTAGTACACCACAAAATTAAGGAAAATAACTCCTATTATTTTCCAATAAATATAACCCAGGAAATCATTTTTTATTTAAATTGCAGTTTCTTGTGTAAAACTCATGTTTATGTTTACCATAAACCATAAAAGTTTACAACATTTTTCTTCCTGCAATTTCTCATCCACCGTGCATGTTCTACAATTCTGGCCAAATTCATACTTATTATTTCGGCTGTCAAAATTCTCAATTCCATTCAAGAAAGCAATAGATGGGTCTCCTTAATTGAGAATTAATCTATGTATGAATTTAAATGATGACACTGTTCCTTGGTGGTTTTAATTGCACCATTTGACCAAACGCCACATCTTCCTACATTTTGTGTATGTTTGTTTTGTGTATCTGTGTTTGAATCCACTGAGATATAATAGTAACTAGCTGATACCCGTGCGATTCGCTGGGCTGACGATAATATATTTTGGAACCTATACATAAAATATTGAGAAAATTTTCAATTTTTAAACGATAATGATAATCTAAGTTTAAAATTTTAAGAAATTGATTGTCTGTTATAATGGTTATCCACCACTTTCAAATATATGAGGAAAGTATTTAATTGTTAATAGTTTATCAATGAATGGGTAAGGTAGTCAGTAAACCTATCATTGTACAGAATTCTGCATCTCCCATGAAGTACTGTGTAGTGCGAGGCATTCCCATTTTTTTATATGGCGGGTTCCCAGTATGCCTAAACCGTGTAAAACTTGCCATAAAAATAAAAATACATTTTTATATATATATTTTTTTATTTTTTAAACTTATTGAATTAATTTTTATTTGTGTATTACATTTCTATTGTATTTATTTTTTATGCATGGCAATTTTTGTGTTTGACAACCACATTTTTATTTTTTATTATAACAATTTATTTATCTTAATTATTACATTCATTATTATTAATTTTAGAAATAGTTAAATATAAGAAATAATATGCCTACATTTCCAAAACTTCTCTGTAGACAACATTCTTCGTTCGTTTTTCTGATTGAAGGATGATGAGATTTTCACGTGAACTAACTCTTGAACATGCCACATAAAACTGACCATGGAAAAAACAGTCACTTTGTAAATCTACACCAGTCAATTTTAAACTCTGCCCTTATACTTCACTGATAGTCATCACAAAGCAAACTCTAACTGGAAACTGCCAAGGCTTAAATTCAAAATGATAATCTTATGGAATTAGTGGTATTCTTGGAATGAATACATTTTCACTCTCATAATTTCCTATAAAAATTGTCGCTTCTATAATGTTTTTCCTTAGAGTTTTCATTTTGAGTCTGGTGCCGTTACATAATTTAGGAAGATTTAAATTACGTAACGCCATTATTGGCGTACCAATCTTTAAATAAAGAATATGAGGCAGTATGCCTGGTGGGTTGAGTGTGTGCAGAAACTCCACAGGATAATGAACAGTATCTTCTACCTCTATGACTGTATCTATAGACTCATACTTTATCTGTTCAGATATTAGTTTCCCTACCATAAATTAATTAATTTTATCTGCTGATTCATTTGTTGGAGTCAGAATTGCTCTTTCTTTCAACCACTTTAAGGAACCACGATTCACTAACCGGAATTAGAATCAACACTGTTCAAGATAAACTTTACACTTCAACATAAACTTTCTTTTGATCATGATTAAATTTCAAAACACCTATTTGGATCATCTGAGATACATTGTAAGCCAATTCACTCATATACTGACGGTTGTTAATAACGATGCTTTTCTCTCTTATGGGCTCTGGGAGCCCAAAGTGTAACAATGACTTACCTGACATTGATGTAACAATGTATTCTAGAAGGATAAGACATTGGTTGCAAACAATATCAATGACCAGCTCAATATTTCTACTCTCTCTCTCTATTCGCCTTTGAATATATTCTGACAAACTTTTCCGGTATTTTTCCCATAACTTTATCGGAGCTCCTACTTGACAAAAACTATCATAATCGCAAATAACTCTCTAGTTTTATATGGAGAATCGAAAATCGGAGCTTCCTCTAAAGTACGATCCCAGAGAGTATCATCTTCCAATAATCCAAGTGCTCTGCAAGCTGCCTGAAAAGTTGGATGCAATACTCCTTCTACTTTTTTCAAGGCTTGAAATGGCGTCAGATCACAAATCTCATGCAAGAGAAGTCACAAATAGTAGCATTCTGCATTTCCGGGAGGGACTATATAAACTCTACCCAATACATTTTCTTTTTTGATTTCTGGAAAACCTGTCACCACCTTTCACTTTTTTTTCCATAACGAATTCATTTTTCCTCCTAACGTAATAATCTGGAACTTCACAATATGAAAGAGTTCATGCAAAATCATCTGCTTTACAAAAGTCAAAAAACCCCATAAGGGTTATTTTTGTAGGATTTTTGATTTTGTTACCAACATTCTCTTCTGTGAAATAAACTCTTTGATCATTTTCAAGATGTACAGAAAGATGAACTACAGGAAGATATCTCTCAAGAATGTGAAAGCAAAAGATACACCAGGCTGCTTCAGAACTGCTTACGTATCGTCCTGCCTCATATCTAGAAATCTCATCCAAATTCTTTACGGTAAATGTTGCTTGAATCAGAACGTTTATTTACGTACTTGCAGATGTATTTAATAGATTTAACCAAATTGCAATACTCAACATTGATATGTGCATTGAAAGTTCATGATAAAACAGGATTATATGGTACCACCCATTGATTGTCAGTATCATTTCCGTTAATTTTTATTGCTATCCCACCATCTTCTGGAGACCGCCGTCGATACTGTAGATATCCATCTTCTCCCATTTGAGTTTCTTTTAAAAAAGGCCTTGGGTATTTTTTGGTGCAAACACCAGCTAATATGCACAGTGAACTGTAGTTGAAGACTCCACACGGACCATGAATCATCGTTGGTTTAATAATTTCATGTAGAATCGGATCCTGATCGGTGTCAGGTAATTCAGCCCTAACAACTTCATCAATAGAGTCAGGTTTTATTTTTTTTCCAACCAGAGAAGAATATGAACATGTGGAAGTCCGTGCTTCTGCCATTCCACCGTGTACATGTTACACGTAGTATTTCCAAAGATATAACCTTTTGTCAGAAGATTTACCATGTGCTTAACTTTCAAATGAAATACCCTCTCAATGACATCGTGTCTTTCATAAGAATGTTGTCCTTGCCTCAAGAGATCTTTGATTTCTGACCATTTAAGATTGCAAGTGAATGTAATAAATAAGTCAGGATGTCCAAAATGTCTTACATATGTCAAAGCGTCTTGAGTTAATACATGCATGTTGCGAGGTCCTCCAGTAAATGAACACAATCATTTTATCTATTTCTGAAGACTGTGTATCTGAAACAATAATATTTCTCATTTTATATGCCATCGATATATCACCGAACACCAGCAAAGACAGAGACGAAAATAAATATGCTGCGTCGCCAATAATTTTAAAAACTTTGAAAGGAGTAGGTATTCCATCCATCAAAATATATTCAACATCCATTACTAAAAATTGTAACTGAAAAATATGTATGAAAAGTCAATTTGTATTTGAAATTTTTTAGTAAAAAGTCACCCGTCACACTACTCGATGAACACAAAATAACAGTTTCAAAATTTTTAAATAAAAAGTTATGACAACAGCAAAAATAAAATAAAATTATCAAATTTAATAGTAAAATAATAAATTATGACCTTAATAAATTTAATTTTTGTCACCTCTGAGTATAAAATACTAATGTATAAATTTTTTAAGTATATCAAAACAAATATTTTGATAGCTACTTATTTATTTTATCAATGACATGAATAACATACCGGTATTATTCATTTGTTAAAAGCTAACTTCAATATCTTCATAACATTTGTAATCTAAAGTGCATTTCGATTTACAAATTTTCAATTTATTAATCATTATTAATAATAAAATACTTTTCTCATAAATTTAAAACTTGCGTCTAGGTTCCACAACAATAAAAAAATTTTGTTCGCTGAGCAAAGTGGGCGGATATCTGCTGGGGTTACCATATCATAACTTTTCAAATTTCACAATGCAAGGTCATTGAAAAGCTTCGACTTGGCAGTGGAAAATATTTGGTGATAAATCGCTAAATGTAGGAATTTCAGGGCTCAACATTTACATTATATATGACAAACCTACAATACATCCTACCCAGCGGATTCTCTTGCATGTGCGCTACTCCGTAAGCCATTTTATTATTTTTCAAAATTCCGCTAAGTTTTGGAGCTAAACTACACTTTCACCAACCATAGGATTCCAAACTTATTTATTTCTATCGCTAAATATGTACGTTTCCTATTTTTGACCTGCACAAATTTCGCATAAATATCCTCTTCTCCAAAATCTTGCCAATCCTCCATCAGTGCTTCAATATTAAATTATTAGTATTTTTCCATTTTGCATGTGCAAATCTCACCAAGTAAACTTAATGGGTGACAATACATAGTATACATATAAAAAAATATAATCCATTTGGTGTTAAAGTTGCCAAAAATTACATAGACGATGGATAGGAGTAGATTAATGGATGAAAATTGCATTTTGGATAAGACTTCCATAAATTCCATTCTTAGTACTGGTTTATGGTTTTTCGCTTATATATATATATATAGATTAGCCTTGAAATGATTAAATTTCATTGCTCTTAAGTACTTAGTCTTATAAGCTTGGAATAAAGTAATCTCCTTTCTATCAGAAATTTTAAGAATTGAAACACTGGTTATTTGTTCAAATGCCTCCAAATATCCATTGCTTAGGGAGTATTCTTCCTGTTTTGTTTTGTAAATAAACTTTCTTGGATCTCTGCAATGTAGCTATGTTTTTCAATTTTTTTTTTTCTTTGGCCATGCCAAAAGACCATTCTTGCATGGCTCTCGTAAGAAATTGTTCCAATAGTTCAGTCTTGTAACTCAAACTAATTGGCATGTGGACAATAACAAAATAAACCACATTGTTATTTTGTCATTATAGCAAATTGTGTCATTATAGCAAATTATTAAATTGATACAACCATGTACAATATATACTATACTTTTTATTATTGGTTGAATATTGCACCATTTAGAAGCACTTTCTGTGTGTGGCAAAATATTGCATTATTTAAGGACATTTTTCTGGTTTTGAGAAAATGGCCTACAGGACTTTACCCAAGTACTAAATTAAATTAATAAAAAAAAAAAATTGAAAAACTTCAATTTTGGAAGAAATATGAAATAGTTTTCTTTAATTCCCATATGAGAAGTAAAGCTTTTACTAGAAGTTTTGTTATCATTAAAAAAAATTGTATAAAATTCAAACATTTACACATGAAAAAATTAAAGCTGATGACACAGTTGTAGATAAAATATTAGTCAAAGAGCAATGTACTAGTTATTGTATCAGCTGAAACACTTGCATAAAGTAAAGAAGGGAGGGGAAATATTTTAAAATAACTCTTTCGAATTATAAATGTTTTAATCATATTTTAATGAAGACAAGATAAAACTTCTTTTTTATTATCATAAATATTTATGGAATTGTAAAATGAGTTAAATTACTTACTATTTTTTTTTTTAAAAAAAAATCTCTATTTCATGAAAGTTTTATATGCCCAGTTGTATATAATTACACTTAAATCATTTGCTTTCAATATTTTATTAAATTTTTGATCTGAAATATAAGTTGCAAGTTTCTGTGAAAAAAATAAGCTATATAATTATTTAATATGGTTTTCTTTCCTTGAGATTTGTTCTGAATAAGCAGTTATCTCAATTAACTGAAATATTAACTATTTAAATTATTTATATGATTTTTAAATGGGGGAGGGGATCTTTTGATTATACCATTTATAAATTAAATGAGCATCATATTGATATAATATGTATACTAAATGGAAAATGTAGCCAATATCACAATTAGTGAGGCAGTATCTATGATTGATTGTTCATTAACGTCGCACTAAGAAGCAACACATGGATTTTGGTAATGGACCTCGTACTTTTGCACATCTTTTAAGTGATGAGGACAATACCTGAGCTGGCACCTCCCACACCAAACCAACAAAAAGGTCTTGGGACTTTGATGGATGTAATATGAATCAGCTGTGCTACATGGTAGATCTTTAATTGCATGGGGTTCAAACTTGCAACTTGAGAGAAACAACACTGGGTGCAAGTTTGTGATCATGAACACTAGGCTACCTCAGCCACAAGCAATCATTTTAAAAAAATTTGATGAATTTTTTGTCAGTGACTCTGATAGTGATGCTACACCTGCACAATCAAAGAAAAAAACTCTAGCTTTCCAAAGACTTTTTTTTTTTCCCTTAAATTGTACCTGTGTAGCTTAATTTGTTTCTGCTTTTTGTTTTTATTTATAGGGAACATTTATCATTAATTTTTGGTTTTGTTTTGTTGTTAGTGAATATTATTTGTTTAAATGTACATGATTTTTATATGCTTTTCTTATAAATCCAAGGGATGGGTGTAATTGTTTTAATATATATTTTGGTAAAATTATGAACAACTCTTTCTTAGGTTCATGCCCGTCTAGGCTCCAGAGAAGTCATTGCAACCTATACAATTGATGACTGTGCTATTGAACTTGGTGTTTGTCTCCCTTTCAATTACCCTTTGGGTCCAATAACTGCCGAGCAGAGAGGAAAAGTTGTTATTGGTCAACTAGAATGGAGGCACTGGTTAATGCAGTTGATCACTCTCTTAACATACCAGGTTTAATTTCCTTACTTTACCAACTATTCAATTATTTAAAATATTGCAATATAGCTACATAAGTTATTTAAACCTAATAATTAGGAACCTTATTTATTAAATTTCTTTATTGCTCTGTTTACTTTTTTTTTTTTTATTTTAACTACAAATAATTTATTTCCAATTAAAATATTTTCTTTTTTGGCGAGTTTATATTTGTTTCCTTCTTGTAACGTCTTTTCAAAATATGGAATGTTATTTATGAATTAGTTGTTTAAAAAATTAAAATGTTGCACATTTTATACTTAGCTTATATTTAGAATTGCATTCTAAAATAAAACTTATTTCTTAAACTTGTGATCTAATTTTTATAATTACATACATTGTCTCTTAATACTTTTTTTCACTAATGTATTTTATCTGTTTTTAATGTTTTTTTTTTTTTTTTTTTTTTTGAGGAGTCAACAATACATCTCAAATTTTCTGAATTTTTGGTAAATTAAATATTGTATGTTTGTTATCATAAGCGTTTTTAGTGAGAGAAGAAAGCCGAAAATCTTATATGCAGGGGTCAGTGTAACTTTGTGAAACTAGTTATTCTTTTTTTCTCTGCAAAATCGTCAAAGAAAAGTAGAGTTAGTTCTTTTTGTAGAAATTGAATTGTTTTAAGATTACTTTGTGGATTTATCAGTCATAAGCGATTCATATACATACACTTTATCTATTCAATGCAGTTAAAATTGTAACATGAATTTCATGCAAAAAATAGAATTATCTAAAAGGTTTCAGGCAATAGTTATTTATTGCTCTCTTCTATATAAAAAAAGCAATACCAATATGGAATATTCTATGATAAGGTTAAAAATCAGGAATGATTTCTGTCTCAACAGAACTGAGAATATCATAAACTTTATTTTATTAATTAGATACAAATGTTGTAGAATTCAGAAAAATACATTCATTTCCCATGAAATTATATTTGAATATTTGTTTCAATCTCAATGGAGAAAAGATTTGGAGTAACCATGTTTACAGAACTGGTTTACAATTCCTTCTTAACATAAATTTTTAATGCTGTTTATCTTGTGTACCAAGTTACTGAAAGTTGAAGCATGGTTGATGTATGAAACTGAGTGCTGAATTTGAATGTTGTTTAGCCATAAATGAAAATGTGTCAAAGCAATTTGGACATTTAAATATAAAATTCACTAATGATATTTAATAAGTTATATGTATAAAATATTTTAAGTAAATGTATTTGTCTTATTTTTGGTGTTTCATGCTGAATATTTCAAACATTTTTGCTTAAAAATATCAACTTAGTTCATTGATTTCTAGAAAATGTTTAGATTTCTTCAGAGACATGCAATGATTCAGATTGAACTCTGTTCTTTTAATCATCAACTCTAGGAAAATAACAAAAGTTAGCCACTGCTTGAGGTGAACAAAAAAAAATTAAAAGAACAGAATAATTTATTGCTCTTGTATCTAAATATAGACAGTAATCAAGAGATGTAAATTAATAAAAAGTTCAAAATACACAGTAGTAGTTTGAACATATACTTCTGTTTGTCCTTGAATAAAATGTGCTATTGTTCAATTAGATTTTACTTAATGTCTGGGAGGGAAAAAAACAAATGCATGGGCTAAAAGGTGTAGTTTCCAACTTCTCTCCTTAAAATTTAGAGCTAATCCAGAGAAAAAAATTGAGGAGGGGATAGGTTTCAATTTCTATGTATAATCAATATGTACTGTAACTATCTGCAAGTTATAATTACTTTAGAAATAACAGTGCTGGTGCCTTTTTAAGGTTTGAAGGGCCAAACCTAAATTGTTTTCAAATGATCTCTGCAATTTATAATTGGTTAGAATTAAAAATGTGAAAAATATATAGAGAAATTTATTGTGTATCTAAAGACAATGACATTTTTAATCAAAAGTTTGCATTTTGATTTGTAACATAATTTGGTATAAATATTCTGAAATTTTTTTAAAAAAATTTGAAACAATGACTTTTAATTTTGTTTGAGTTTGCTTTGGTGAAATGAAAATGTCATTTATTTCGGAACAAGATTCCTGACATACTTTTTTTTTTTTTTTTTCCCCAGAATGGCTCAATTTTGGATGGTTTGACTATGTGGAAGAGAAACCTTGATAAAAAGTTTGAAGGTGTGGAGGAATGCATGATCTGTTATTATATACTTCATAGCTCTTCACTGAAATTACCCAAATTGTCATGTCATGTTTGTAGGAAAAAGTTTCATTCAGCTTGCTTGGTAAGTATAATTATCACTGTAAAATTTTTTTTCAACAATTGTACATTTAATATGTGTAGCAATACATAATTGTTGTCCTTGTCATTTCTACTTTAAAAAGTATACTTATTTTTAAAGTGAAGAGTATACAGAACCTAAAAGTGTCGGACCCCTTATCTAAGATCTCCATATATCTTGATCAGTCTGCACAAAGTATTTTTTAAATTTGAGAAACCATCTAAATTTTTATAATAGCATTTGTTTCATGTACAATTTTTTCTTTACTGAAATATATCAGTTATGAAGGGGGGGGGACTATTTTATTCAAAATGAGAAAAACCTTAAATGTATTTCTATAAATATGATTCATATCAGCTTATTCAACATAAAGTATGTTTTTCATTTAATTTTTTCCAAATAAATTCGCCTTAAAGAGGTTTTACTGTATAACGAGTATAATATAATTATACTAACAATAATTTAGGTAATTTGTGTAGTATTAAGAATTTTAAAATTCACTAATTGAATATTTTTGACTGTAGATTAATAAATGTATTTTTCTCCTTCAGTATAAATGGTTCCACACGAGTAACAACTCTACCTGCCCGTTATGTAGAAATGAATTTGCTATGTAGTTTGCTGATTTCAAATGCTAATTTGTAAAAAAAATGTAAATAAAATTAATTTCATGATTAAAAATCTTAACTGTGCTGTTTTTTCAATACTGAAGAAATTTAAAAAAGAAAATGACTTTATTCAAGTTTGCAGACATGCTACATAAAAGGAATGTAAACAATAGGTTAAATTGAGATATTTACAAAATAATTTAAGGCAGTCCAGCATACTTTTTCTTAACAAATCAAATGTTCCCACACATAAAAATTGGAACATAGCAAAGAAGTCCTTAAAATTATGATATTGGAAGAATACTGCTAAGTTTGGCACAACAATTACTCAGTATTCAAGAAAACTATATTTTACAAATGCTTTAAAAATCAAAAAAATTGGCATGTAATAACATTAAATTATTTGATTCGATAGCCATTTGTTACCACAAAATATTAACATTAAAAAAAAATACATCTATATTTATTTGCAATTAATTTTTCAACTATTTGATTGTATATAATAAATCCATCTATTAAATATATATTTATTTTTATGAAAGTTCCTATAACTGTTTATAACTTAAAATTCAACTTTGTTGTTCTTATAAACCTTTTTATTAAGTGCCATCATTAACAGTGCTTGATTTAAATACAAAATAGGAACTTACTAAAAATGTCAAAGTGCAAATATTGCATACAACATCTCTCTAACTTGAAAGTATGTTTTATTACAAATGTTAATTTAATGTACTGTTAAGCACTAAAGTATTTTGTTATTGATAAGTCCAAATAATTATTTGTTTATAAAATTGAAATAGTATATAGTAAAATGCAGATCTATCGAATGGCAACTAAAAATATTCTGTTATACATTTTAAAAAGTAATAAGCCAGGTATAACATTTCAAAACTATAAAATAAACCAAACAAAAACAAATCTTATGTAACAAATAATGTTACTTAAAAAGTAACATACTATACATCAACATTTCCCAACAAAACAAAATGGAAATAAACTACATTGATTTCATCTTATAAGTTAAAGTGTCATTATTAACAGCTCATTTATCACATAAAATATATTAAAAATTAGTTACAGACTTAAATAGATGAAAGAATGACAAAGAAATAATTAGCTAGATAGTAAATTTATTTTGTTGAGCACTGCACTGATTTCATACATCTCATGTGGGGGACCAATTTTTTTGTGTTCATAGGTAATCATGCAGTCCTAACAAGTAACTTTTTATGTGGGGACAAAGTGACTACCTTTGGTCCTTTTTAACCTTGAGCACCATTTATAAGACTAACTGTCAAGTGATACAAACAATTGGCAATTCTTTTCCTTACCTCAGAAACTAGTAAATACTCTACATTAGCACAATAAAATTACAGAATTCAATAAAGCTATTGTACAGTCCCTTCACCATCCAAATATTGAGCCCATAGATAAGCCTTTGAACTCAAGGTAAAATCATCTATTGAAAGAGGCAAAAGACATGCAACATATGCTACAAATCTATGTCAAGGTAATAAGGTACTGCATTCCTTTGAAAGAGTTAAAATGTTTTGCTAGACTTATAAAATACCAATATGCATTTGATGTTTTCAAAACCATGAATCAAACTCATCAGATCATAATTCATTTTAGTTTACCTTTTAAGAGATATGAAATTTTTAAGGATTTGGTGTTCCATTCACACTGCTTTTTTTAAAATAAAGGTTCAGAATGTTTCAGTACAATTCTTGTGAGCAATTATTAAAATACTTCTCTACAAATTTAAACTTGCATGATGTTTTAACTTTTTATATATTTAGTAGATGTGGTATGAAGCGACTATTTATATACAGGGTAAAATATGGTAATACATTAATGATTTATGAATGTATACAGCTTTATGTAATTTTGTCCTTCCATATTATGTAATGCCTTCTCCATTGAACCATTATAGTCAAAACAGACTACATTGAAAATCATATTGTTCATTATTTAATAAGAATGGTATAAAGAAATAAAATTTTGTGTGATATATATACTGAATTATTTGAATTTTTACCAGATATTTAAAGTTTGACCTCTTTGGAAGTATAACAGTGTTTAACATGCCATAGCTTATCTTGTAAAAATTTGATTGTATTCCCTTCAGTCAGAATCACTAGTTCAGAAAATAACTTATTTTCTGTAACTACGGTATACAATAAATTTTTCCTTTTACTTCCCCCCCCCTTTTTAATATCCAATTTCGAAAGAATGTAATTACGCAACTAGCTTAACAGAAACCTCACTTGACGATCAAATACTTTTTAGCAAAATTGTCAGATTTGGTTAAAAAAGATTAGCTACATTATATCTGCCTCAAAAAAATTTAGCATATGAAATGTGCCATATTAAAAATTAATAACCATTGTTTGAAGCCTAAATAAATATTCTAGTCATTTCCTGCATTTCAAAATTTTATATTTACAATAACAATATTTTTCTAAATTTGTGAATGAATATAATGGATAAATGAGCTGTTATTTTATTAACTTTCTAAACAGAAAATATCAGTTACCACTATCCCAGAGATACAAAGCTACCAAAATGTACAATATTTTGAAAAGATGAATAATACAAATAACGAGCATTAGAAAAATGTACATAAATATTGGCATCTGTAATATGGCATTAATTTTCAATCATCACTCACAAAATGATAAGTATTTAAATAAATTAAACTGGTAATTTAAAAAATTTAATGAAAATTAATGAGTTTTAAAAATTGTATTAATATATCAATAATATATACATTTACGATAATACAATGATGTAACAGAAAGCGATACTAACATTTCTGTTATAACTTGAGGTTTTAATATTCTATAACCACAAAAATATTTTAATTATAATGCATTTTAAACACTTCATAACTGCCAGCAGCTACAAAAAATAGCTTAAATCCTGTTATTTTATTCAAATTTGAAGTAATTTTTAAGAATGAACAACATAACTTATTTTAGCCTTGTAAGTCTTATTGCTGAAAGTAATTCTCATGCATAATAAAAGATTCACGGAATACGACATTCAATAAACTTCTGCAAATATGTCTTACACTTATATTAAAATATAAAAAAAACTTTTTAAAGTAAACATTAGGAGTCAAAAATTACAGAAGAAATATAGCTTATTTGAGGAGGAGGATCAATCAGATCAAATATTAAATGGAAAATAGTTCAAAACTAATATTTCCTCTGAATTAAAAAAAATAATAACTTAATAAGATAGGTTTTTAATTTCTTTTAGTCTAGAATTTTATACTTCAATATTATTAATTATAAGCCATCAAAAAGGATTTAGAAATCAGCCTATAAATATGAAAAAAAAAATTATATAAATATCAAAACTTTTTTGTTGTTGATGGCTTCTTCTATTATTCTTTGAATTAAAACCAAGTGTCCTATGTAACAACAATTATGAAGCATGAAAAATATTTAATTTCTGTTATAAGAGGAAAAAAACCAATAGTTCCCATTTCATTTATATGAAACATTTTGCTTCATGAAAGGTTTTTTACATAATATGAAAACTTAAAATATAAGGAAATAACCTAATAAATAAACCATACAGATTTTAAAAGAAGTCATTAATTTATAAATGCAACTTGAAATTCTTATCAAATATCTCTACATTTCTAATCAGATATTCAAAAAAAATAATTGCCAATAAAACTTAATTGTGAAATAATATTTCAAAAAGATCTTTTGCTTAACATGTATTTTAAGATTTATTAATTTCCTAAGCAAAAAGAATTCCTCTTGGAAGATTAATTTATTCGACTAGATTAATTTCAAAAAAATTTTAAAATAAAAAAAACAGTTAAATTTCATGCTAATTTGATTTTTTGAAATATGTGCTTTTAAGAAGAATGAACTTCATAGCTCAACATTTAAAAATAACTTTAAATTGAATATAACAAAATTCATACCAAAAAATTTAATTCTTATTTTACCCTTAAATACATATAACAAATCAACTTTGGATTATTTACAAAATATGTAACACAAATAAACATTTATAAATATACAAAACACTTTATACATGCAATGTAAGAAGTATAACAAAATGCTACTGTAATTTGAGGCATGCATCTTCTTACCTTCAATTAGGAATAAAATCATACAATTAAAATATATATCAGAGAAGTAGTAACCTCAAAAGCACTGCATAGACTTTAGAAAAATAGTTATATAAAAAAATTTATTGCTGATATTCTTTTGTAAAGAAAAATAATTAATTTGTTAAAATATAATTTAGTAGTATGTAACAGACATATATAAATATAGACTTTTTGAATACAATGAACAAAATTTATATAGAATTTTCTTAAAATATATTTATTACTTATTCTATCAGCACTTTTTTTTTTTTGAAAAAATTAAATATTTGTGTATTCTATAAAAATAAAGATAAAACTTTTTATAAAAAATGGATCCCTCTAAATTGAATTTAGAGAAATTTTAAATTTAGTGTCATTAAAATTATTTCAAAACTTTTTCAACTATTAGTAAACCATAGAAATGGTTGAATTAAAATAAAAATTATTTTAATAATTCAAGATTTTGTCCAAAAAATACAAAGAAGCTATTTAAAATAATAAACTATGCTTGTCAATGATTTTACCCCTTCGATACAGCTTCAGCATAATTAAAATAGTGCTATATTTTACTGACACAGTTTCATATTTAACAATATGGCAAAACAGATTTAGGTACTTCCATACTAACCAATACCTTTGGTAACAATCATTACAAGGTTTATATCTTAAATATCAATTCCCTTATATTAACTGAAAATTTCTAAAGCCAAAAATTCAGTAAAGAAACTTATGTGTAAGTTTATATCTAATTTCTCGCAATTTAAAACTGTCTAAACATAATATAGATCCCCAAAATATGTGTTGCGATCCTCCACTGGGTTACAAACTCAAAAATCTTGAAATTTAATTTAACAAGAATAGTTGCTCCACTTTTAATTCATACTATATACAATATTTAACAAAACTTGAAATTCAAAACATGATTTTATATCTTGATATTATTAATAGAAACAGTCTACAACTCATAATTTACATACACTTCCGCATGAAATGACATTTTCTTAAAGAACAATGTACTTCTTATTTTAGAAATTTTATTTTATCAACGTGATAAGTCAAATGATAAAAACTTCTTGAATTTTGCAATGGTTTGCATTTAAAAAGGTTTGAAAACTTCAAATATTACGACAAGTTATACGAGTTATTCAAATAATACGTTATATATAAACATTCGAGTTATACGACATAAATTTTAAAAATATTTAATGCAGTTAAATTCCTTTCATAATTATAATCATAAAAGAATACAACAATATAGTAGCACAATTAATTTTAGAACAAATTTAAAAGAATCTATTTCTTGGCAATTAATTACTAAGGGGAAAGACTTCAATCAAAGGTATAAATTAATATGCAAGTACCCGTACTTCTATGGAACATTACAGATGGAATCACAGTTCTTTGTTATAAGTACAAAAAATATATCCAGAATTCATAATTTAAGGCACTACAAAACAATCATAAAGATGTCATGGCTGGTGGTCTGGCATAGGCTTTGGGAATAAAGCCATATTTTCTAGTCTTTGGAGCATAAGCCCATAGCCAACCATCTACAGTTTGGTTGTTCATATCGGCATAAACCCAGTCTCCTCTGCGAACACTAAGATCATCAGGGGCTTGTGCTTTATAATCGTACAACATTACCAGCTCGCTACCATGGAAACGGAGATCTTCAGGAGTAGGAGTATTGCTATGGTGGTTATTGTTCAATGATGTTGCTTGGTGGGCTTGATTGCTAGCAGTTATCTGTGCTCCAACATGATCTGAGGAGTAACAATAAAACTGATGATGTCGATTGAAAAAGTAATTGTAGCTTCTTTTTTTTTATTAACTTCAATCAGATTGTAGCACTTTAACTTGAATAATTTATTTTATTTCAAAAAATAAAATAAAGCATTGATTTTGATGAAATTTGCCTTTTAGACACTAAAGCAGCATTTACACATTAGAACATTTTTTTAAATATAAATATGCTTGAAGAAATATATTTATATCACTTTCTATAATGTTCATAAAGGGTGATGAATTTCATAATTATTTGTATCAGCTTATACATTCAATTATTCCAGAAAAATTTTGTCCCTTGAAGAAATTTTTTTAAAAAATATACCTTATGGACCATGTTTATGTAGTTCAAATTATTTTATAAACCTGGAAAAAAAAGTTTGGAAGTATTCTATATTAATTTAAATACACATTTACATTTTGAAGTTTTGCAAAAACCTTTGGATCAGTTTTAATTGAATCAGTCATTTCATTTATTAAAAATGAACATATTAAACTAGAATTTATTTATAATAATAAAATTAATGCCTTAAAAATGAGAACACAGATTATATACTAACTTAATATATTATTAGTTGACATGATTTGCTGGGAGGAAAATGCATACTGCAACATTATTAATATAAATGATGAAAATATGCATTTCTTGTTCCCACAAGTGTACCTAAAAATCTGTTTAATAAGAACTAATTGTGCTTTAAAGATATAAAATTCAACAATTTGGGCTATGTAAAATTGTCAGCATAATGAAAATTTTTTGAAGCACTTAAATAGAACAGTATGTAATCAAACCTTGTTGAAGATTCCAAAATTATTTTGATGATAAATTATAAATAACATAAGCTGTTTGAAGCATAAATTTCAATATAAAGAACTTTACATTTTCAATGTAACTGTATCAAATGCTTTATCAGTTACAAAATGGAAAAGTTTTTGCTTTTAAACGACTTCATCTGATACACAACAACTTGATTCTTAATCATCCTTTTAAATGGATACACACACATATAAAAATATTAATTGAAATTTAAATCAGTAAATTAAACATTTTTTACGATAGATTAAAGAACCATAATGGAAGCATCTAATCACATTACATTATCGGTAGAGAATAAAGAGGACTGTATTATCTCATTTATATCATACAAAGCAACCAGTTTTGGTTCATTACTAGCAAATATAATTTTGGATATTAAAAAAATTCAACAACTTAAATTGCTAATCAGCTTGATTATCAATTTCTAGTGTTTACCTCGCTACATTTTCAAGATATTTAAGTTCACTTTTTTGTAACAGACGACAAAATCAATTAGTTGCTCAAAAGTATCTATGTAATTTTACATTTCAAAACATTGAAATTCAATTATTAAATTTTTTGGAAAAACTTGCCTATTTCTATCATAAAAAAATTAAATGATTTTTATTTTTTATCAAACAAAAAAACTGGATGATGAAAGTAAAACAAAATTGTGAATAATGCCTCTTTTGTGTCTACACTGACAAGAAAATGTGACCAGAATTAATAGCAAGTCACTTCTCTCTTTAGCATCAATATATATTATTCAGTATGAATTTTTTTTTTTTTACTAAAGTCAACTTTGCTAGGCAAGCAGCAAATGTAATTCAAGAAACCTATATATCAACTAAACCAACAGTTAACCTTACATAAGCAAGATAGAATAATAATTTAGTCACACATTTATTATTGTTTTTTCATAAAAGTTTGTCATAGTTCAGTTCAAAGAAAAACCAAATTTCTGTTTCATTTTTTAATACCATCAATAATTGTTATATGTAGTACATAAATGTTTTACTCAATGAGCACATAAATTACTCCTGTTTAGCAGCAGAAAAAGTATAGATGTCAATGAAAAAGTAGATTTTAAAAATGGATTATAAACACAATTGAAGTATGAAAATTAACATCCTCTTCAAAATAATTTAGTTCTGAGTTTTACAATTAATAAAATAATAGTCATTATCTCTTCAGTAACATGACATTTGCCCTGATTATTTCTTTGAGGCAGAACATTGATTTATTATATCTTAACATATATTACATAATAGCTAAAGTTAAAATAAATTGTCATTCAGAGAGAGAGCCAAAAGACTAAAAATAAATTTTAAAAAAAAACTATTAAAAAATCAATATTAATTATTTTGTGTGAAAATTCAATGTTAATCTTGTTATATAGTTGCAATAATTTAATAGTGAAAATTAAACAGAATTTAGAATAGCTTACAAAAATAAATAGATGGAAACAGATTTACTATTTAATACTCAGATTCTGATAGTATAAAATGTATACAAAAATCATTACATTTTATTAAATATTTAAAGCATACAGTTCTAAAACATTACCTTGAATAACATCAGCTGGATACACAAAGGCACTGGGTACAAAACCCTCCTGTCCATCTGATCTAACAATCCAAAACCAATCATGATCTTCTCGATTCAATACAGTCACAAATTCACCCCTCTCAACACTCACATCATTTTCATCTCTAGCAATAAAAGTATATAACACAATATATCTTCCCGCTGGATCCTTGAAAAATGGATGAACGTCTGGTAATGAACTTTGTGATGATGAACTCGGATTATTTTGATTCAATGATAGGACATTATTGTTCGAACTAGATTCTGGCATAACACCATAACTCTCGACATCAGAATGTTGTCCACTATCTGCACTTTGAGTCCCTCTTGATGAAGTTTGATCTATTTCTTGTTCTCTTTCATTCCTAGGAAGCTTTTTATGCTTTATATTTAAAGCTAATTCAGCAAAATGAGTCCCATATGCAGCACAGTATGAATGTGGAATGAAACCTTCTTGTCCGTTTTCTGCAATAACATAAACCCAATCATTTTCTTGATATAGCATATTGACACTTTGTCCCCTTTTAACTTCTAATTCATCATCAACACATGGAGTGAAATCATGTAAAACAACCATTTTGGAATCAGGAGATAGACCATTTTCTTTTTCAATTCCAACTCGAACTAATGTTTCAATACTGGCACTTCCGGTGATGCGACCAATGCTAGGAGTACGACTGGATAATTTGTCACCATCTGAAATATAAGTTTGAAATGAGACATTAAAATTTTTCTAGTGGTAATTTTTTCCTCCAAATCTTTAAATAACTTCTAAAATTATTGCATTGTTCTAACTTGTTATATCAAATAATTTTTCATAACATATTTCAATTAATAAAATTTTTATATTAAGGTTACGCTAGGAGCAAAAGTTCCAGGTAAAAAAAGACAAGTTGTTTCATATAAACACATTTGGATTAAGGAAGGGGTGAGGAGAAATAAAATTTCATAAGCTTGTTATTTATTAAAAAAAAACTATGAAAAAATATTTCAACCCTTCAGAATTTAAAGAAGCATATGTAGCACTAACTTTAAATTTCAAGAATTGGCATGGTGGACAATTCAGCAAAATTCTTTAATATTCAGTAATGAATGAAATACATAGACAATTTCTTATGCTTAATCACTATCATAGGAGAAGCCTAATTAGTTGGTTCCATTGGAGTAACAGCCATGTTTGTAAAAGCTGACCCAAGCACTCATTACTGAATAAAAAAACATATCTATAAGATTAAGACAAAATTTGGCCAGTGAAAGAAATGGAGATGATGAAATGACAAGGAGAAAAGTGAAAAATAAATGGGAGATTGCTGGAATGAATCATCTGTGTTTACCAAAGACATTTGGTTGGTTGATTATTTATTAATATCAAACTTCAAAGTAACACAAGGGCTATTGGCCTTAGACCTCCTAATTTTGAACCTTGGTCCAGAAACATAGTCAACACCTAAATTGGGTCCTCCATCTCTACAAAATTCCACAACATACCAATTCATGTTAAATCTATCGAGGCAACATACCAATGGCCTCAACAGATTAAACATGAATCAGTCCTGCTACACAGTGGATCTTTAGCATCAGGACTAGAATACATAACTCAAAAGAAACAATGCCAGGTATGAGTTCACAAACATGACCAATCAGCTACAGTGGTGGAATTAACTCAAGACAACCCAATGGGGAAAAAAGAAAATCCATATGGGGGGAGAGAGAATCATGCACTTACATGAAAAAAGTAAGCCCTTGAATAAAGACATCAAAAAAATATAATGTCATTTAATAAGAAGCCTTAATGACAGAAATCCGATTTCTCTATCAAGACTGATCAATAAAATTTCGCTAGATTGACCTTCACTTCACAATGATTCTACAGAGGGAACAATTCTAGATAAATATATTTCATCCAGTCTTCCCTGTACAATTCCTATATCATGAAGATACAGACAGCAGATCTGTAAGTACAATGTATATCCTTATATTAGAAATATCTATCAGTGAAACAGCTGATTTGCACAACAAAGGTGGACTGTGAACAGATCACCAAAATTAATTTTGAATTAATTTACTTATAAGAAAAAAATACTAGCTATTGTTGAAACAAAATCACCAAAATACAAAGTTCCTATGTTGTTGTTTTTTTTTTTTTTTTCCAGAATCATTTTTACATAAAGATCTTTTTATTTGTTTGATTAACTCCAATATTTTCACTAAACTCAGTCTCTATATTTCACTGGCTACTTATTTTTTTTTCTCAGAGGTATGAATTTTGAAATTGATACAAATAGCAGTTTCTTCAATACCTCCAAATGGTTAATTTTTTGTTGTTGCAACATGTGCTCAGACCTACTATGTGAAAAAAAAAACATTTACAGAAATATATATAGATGCAAACTTCTACAATTCGAATTTTTGGATGGTTTAAATTCTTTGCCTGGAACCAGGAATTCTGTACTAAACAATGGAAAATATCACAGAGAATTCATTTTTATTTTGGACCATTCCTCTTAGATCATTATGTAACATGACTCGCCAGCTATAATGTGCATGGTAATTTTAATGGTGTTTTTAAGGATAAAGGAAGATACAGACAGCAGGTCTATATGTACAATGTATATGACCTTGATCTTTCTAAATGGTCTTGGTTGAGGTTGTTTCCTGCATGTCCTCTATTGTCTCATGTTATGCACTTTCCCTCCCTCACCCAACTGTATTGACAATATTTTACTCATCCAATGCCCATTTCAGCGGAAGACAAATTTTCATTTTTTGCTGCTGAATTTACTTATACATTTTCATTTGCTATGGATTTTAAAAAATGTCTATATTTTAAAAATTGTGCATCTTATTATGACATCATCAAATGCTGAAACTCCTTATAAGTCATTATCATTAGCTTAAAAGGCAATGGTAATTACAAAAAAGTAAATAAGGCTTAAAAAGAAATTTGAAATTGCCAAGAAACTTTGAACTCCACTTAAACCTTTATTGGCTTATTGAAAAACAGATTTTTATAAGCAAAAATGAAGGTGGAAAAGATTTTTTTAAAAAAAAAAAGAAGAGGAGGAGGAGGATGTGACAACATACGTGCGGATGATTGTGTTTTTAAGTGGCAGAGGGAGCAAAAAAATAGTGGTCTTATTATGAGAATCACTGATGAACAATTCTCTTCTGTTTTAGGTAATCAAGCTTTTGAAGCCAGCACAGGCTGGCTAGAAGGTTTCAAAGATAGAAACTATTTATTTCCAAGTAGTGCATTGAGAGAATGAGCTGTGAATAATCAGTGCAGATGATTGGAAAAGTCATTTAAAAGAAATTATTCGACAGGGTACCAAAGTATTTTTAATGTGGATGAGAAAGGACTATTTTACAAGTGCACTTAAAAAACCACACTTTAAAAAGGAGAAGCATGCAATTTCAGAAAACTCCATTAAAACCAAGTAACATTGCATAGGAGCTAATATGGACAGGTCCAAAAAAATTTTCTTTATTAATAATTGGCAAATCAATCATTCCACATTGTCTTAAAAATTGAAAATCTAAGTCTGTGGCTCAAAAATTGAATAATTTATCATGGATTATCATTGAACTTTTTGAAAAGTAGCTTTTGAATATACACAAGAAATCTGGATTGGAAAAAAAAAAAAAAAAAAAAAAAAAGAGCAATTCTTTTCATTCAAAACAGTAGGCTTACAACAGCATCTTCCTAATATTGAAAACTTAAAACCATTATAATATTTACAATTAAAATTGAATTTATACAATTGTTGACTATGACATTTATACAAATAAAATTGAATACCTAAAACAAGTGGAGTATCCAAACAATTTAACAATTGAATTGAAGCTGAATAACCTTTTTTTAAGTATGAGAAAACATAGTCACTATTAGAAAGAGCTTTGAATTTATAAATGCTATTTTAAGAAAGTTGTTTGCTGTTAGCAAAACATTAGGTATCAGTACCAAATCTGTCTGAAAGTCATCACTGGTTAGCATAGATTAAAAATACAGCCAATATATAACTGAAAATATGAACAATTTCAAAAAAAACTTTCATTTTTTCCCATTACACAAAGGTAAAATGAAACAGTAAGCAAATATAAATATTAAATCCTGATTGGTTTGAGCAAGATTTAACCCTTGGTAAGTAAGGTAGCATTGGCAATATAATATTCCGTTCTGGCAATTCAGAATGCATTGATATATATAAATCTATAATGGTCAACTATAAACAAATGCAACAAATTATTTTAAAAGTTATGTTAAAAATACTACATAATTAGAATAACTGATAAAAAAATTTCCTCCTCTCCCCCCAAAAAAAAGAGCAGGGGAGTAACTCTTTAATATAAAGTATTTAAGATTGATATTACAAAAAAATAAAGAGGGAATTTCAAACTTAAAAAAAATGGGTTGAAAAAATTACTAAGAATTAAGAAATTTTAAAGATATAATGAACAAGTGTTATCAATCTAGTTTATTTTAAGAATTGAACTTATTCATATGTAAATAGATATATATAAAATACCTTCAACTTTCTTCCTTTTTTTTTTTTTTTAATCCAGAAAATGCAATTGGTTACCTTTCAAAACTAACTCATTTGTTGTATAACAGTTTAAAATCATTTTTTCTTTCCAAAATTTCATCAGTTTCATATAATATATCTCAAGTTCTTAGCAAATTTTTACAATAATCTTATTTTGAAAATATTAGTTAAGAAGAAAAACAGTTAAATCACTTCAACTCGAGAATTCTTTTAAAAAATATGATGAAAATATTCAATGATCATAATTTGAATGTCAAGCAATGACAGCAATTTAGAATGAGCATTAGCCTCAAAGAGTTAATAAACAATGATTAAGAATTAAAAATAAAATTATAAAATTCACTGGACATTAAGTTTAATATAAACAGCAAATGTTCAAATCACTCAATTTGCATAATGTAGAATTCATTACATAATTTCAAAAATACTGAACTATGAACTCAGAAAACACTTCCAGAACCAAAAACAAATATTCGACGGCAATTTTAGAAAACTTAACAGGATTTTCAAGTTTTTTTTTTTAAGAATTGAAGAAATTGCTACTGCACTTGGAAAGTAAAGTCTTCAAAAAAAATAATAATAATAATTTTATAAAATAACTAAATATGTTAAATAAAAGTAATATGCACAGTTAAAAACAAATATTATATAAGTATCGAATATCTAAGAAGAAAAAAATATTCATGCTATTCATTACAAGTAAACCTGTTGGAAATTATTGAAATAAATTAAGTTTAAACAATTGATAACATAAAACGGATAATGAATTCGAAAACAATTGCTGAAACCTTTCTAATTTATGTTTCTAAATCTTTATTTTTTTACATTTTTTTTATATTCATACATCATATATTTGCAAATTCAATTAAATCTGATATTTCAAAAATTCCTCGTTATATATATAGGCGATAACATATCAAGCGATAACATTTTTTTTTTTTGTTGTCAAACTACAATAATTCTACAGTTGGATATTGGAATTAAAACACATTGAATTCCAGGACAACAAAGTTAATATTAATTTATTAAATACCTAAAATTTATTTCGTCAGAAAATTTATAATTTTTTAAGCGTTTTTGTTGTATATCTTTATCTACAACAAGGTATGCACTATCATAACATTTTTTACACGATAATATTTTATTTCACATTGTTTAAATGTAAAACACGTTAAGAAATATATCATAATAAAAATAATTATCGATTGAAAGAATTCATTGATTTACCTTTCTTTCGTTTACCTCGTCGTATTCTTACTGGACATAGAAACGCCATTGCAGGACGGGTCAAGAAAATAAAAAAAATATTTTCTTATAACTATATTTTCATTATAAAAAACACATTTCATCAAGATTTTCTCACATCATTAAAAATTGGTGAATTTGTCAACTTATTTCAAGTCATACAAACAAAATTTTATGTTTCAACAATAATTTTAATCTATACTTGCAACTCTTAAAACCATAAATATACATTTCACGTCCGTAATTGCCGATAGGCATAACTTAAAAAAACAACTTTGTCACCAACCAAAAACAGCGAACTGAATTTCAGATACAGATAAAGTTAAGAAAATAGGTAACAGGTGTTGCAAAAATTAAACGTTAGTGACAAAGGCTTCTTCTAGGATTCTGAAACAACTTTGTATCTGATTCTGTGAACAAAACTTTATTGATTCATTAAATTATAATTTTGTATCTTTTGAAATTCAGAATTTGATGCTCCATTCTGAATCATTAGAAAAAATAATAGGAATCGAAACAAAATATTAATTTCCAAGAATACTTTTCATGATATTGGGTCCAGAACTCTGAACAAAGATTATCATTTCACAAATTTACATTTTTAATGTAAGTTCAAAAAATGTTTTTACGGGTTACATAATTTTCACTGTTTTTTCTCGTTTTTACTTTGTTATCAGAGGTTTCCTTTTTATTATTATTATTTTACAAGATTAGCCATCCTTACTATCCCCCGGCGTTATTCAAGTTCGATGACCAAGCTGTGGTTTAAATTTTGTTTCTATAAAGGTATAATTGTTTATTTATTCGTCTGCATGCGAGTTGAATTTTTTTTATAAGTGTTTCTAATGCTCAGTGAAATTGATAGAAGTGACCATAAAAAGTTGGTAAATCTTTATTTTTCAATGGATTGTCGTGTTTCTTTTTCCTAAATTTTATTACAATGCAAGTTATATATCAAATTACATTTAAGTACCAATTTAATCAGTGTGAACTACTTTTTGTCAAATTTAAGTCCTCGTCTGTTATGAATACAATTTCTTATTAAATTTCAGTTCCATTAGCAAATGTGTAAATATGTCTTACCTCTAAGAATGTATATCATTCTTACGAAGCATTTTCGTACAAATTGCAGTTGCTTTGAGAACAATGACATTTTTTAAAAATTTTAATTGTTGAATTATTTATATTGAGATCATTTTAATCGTCGCCAGGTTTAATTTATTGAAGATGCCTTTGAATGATTTATGTGCCATAAATTCTGCAATTTAATATAATATTTTTGTTTATTAGTTCCCTATAGCAATTAAAGATGAAAAAAAATGATATTTTCTCACTTATAAATATGCTTTTAATTCGTTACTTGTTTGATCATGGCATTAATTTAGTTCAGAAACTGTCAAATATCTTTTGGTATTGTTTTTAAAAATCAAATTATTTTTTTTTTACCATATACATTAGATTGTTTTCAGTTGTAATGATTTTTTTTTTTTTTCCAAATTACTTGTTATAAGTAACCTATACAAAACGAGAATATTTCACCAATGCATATCAGTAGAAAATACTTTAATTGTAATAATGCAAAGCAGAAGTTTTTTGTTTACTAAGAACTATATCCAGTGACCCACTTGGCATAACTATACCTTTTTGCATCTCTCAGAATAATTATAATTATGGTACCAATCACAATTCTGTCTATAATCTTATTAAAAGATCTATTTGTCCTTGACTTACAAGCAGTTTTTATTTATTTCTTTTTTTGGCTGTAATGACAATTTTTCATTATTTTATGATTGGTTTATTTAATTTGTAATATATTAGATTGCCTAAAATATTAAAAATATTTGAATGACTGATATAGCAGAAGTAATTTAATTGAAAGTTTAAGTGTTCTTTGAAATTGAATTTCTTAGTGTTTGGAGATAATAATGTGTAGGGAAGTTATGTGTTTAAATTATTTACTGAACTTTTCTAAACATTAATTTCACATTCCATTGTAAAATATGTGCAGATTAGTTTTTCAGTAATTTATAAATAAGTTCATTTGTTTGTATGTACATTTAAGATTTTTTGATAGGTTAAATTTTATTTAAGAGCTATAAAATTAAATATGTTTTAATTAATGTTATTCATAAAGTAGATGGATACACATAAGTTGAGACATAAAAATTTTAGATTCATTCAATGCTTTCCATACAAATGGATTTCTGTATTGTATATTTGTAGAAACTTCTGGTTGTTTATATCCTAAGGAAAATAGGATTTGTAAAATAAGCATTTATAAAAGTGCATATGTATTTTTTTAAAGATTTTCAATAAGGTTTGAAACTTCTAACCATCTAGAACTTGTTGCTTTAAAGATCATTTTTAAAATTCATTATTAATTATGTTTTGCCTTAAAAAACTGTTTTAATTCCTGAATTATAAGCTACTGTTACTGCGATTGAAATATAAACTGATGATTGGTGGATACTGCTTGACAAGAAAGAACCTAAGATTCTTTTGATATAAATTTTTGGTGCAAATCGGGAATAGGGTGTCCACTAGGAATTTGGCAACTTTTAGGAGCAATAATTGGCGATTTAGGTCATGGTAACCCTAAGCATACTCAAGGCTTAAGTCAAGCACGTTTGGCGATCTATCCAGGAAGTCGTCAAATTCCTAGTGGACACCCTATTCCTGATTTGTACCAGATTTTCTTCTAATCATTCATGATGGCTGCAGTAGCCTAGTGGTCATGATCATGGATTTGCAGCTTTTGCCAAGTTGGGGGCTCAAGCCTTGATACTACCAAAGACCCTCCTCCCATGTAGTTGTGTCTGATGCACATTAAATTTGTTGAAGCTCAAAGTCCTCCCATTGGTGTGATGTGAAATTTAGGAGAGGGAGGTGCCAGCTTAGGTGTCATCCTTATGACTTGACCAAGGTTCGATATTATTAGGTCTATTGTCAATAGCCCTCGTGTTGCTTCTAGTGCAATGTTAATAAACCAACCAATTAAATCATACATGAATTTCAGATTTCTGTACACCATAGTATTTTATTTTTATCATTTACTTTCAGATTTATATTTGTTTATTTATAGAATACATTTTGTTCACAGGCATAAACTATGAATTCTGTACAACTCATAAATACAGTTAATTTCAAGAAGTTCCGATCGTTATCTAGTCTCCAATTAAAATGGTATCATCATTTGAACTTCAGAGATCCACATCCCAAATGTTATGTCTGCAGAATATCTCTTGGAACCACAATACATTCAAGACATTTTTCTTTTGTTGAATTTTATGCTGGTATAGCTCAATCAACTCCGGTTGTATCATTTCAGAACACATTAGTAGATCTACATCAATCTACTGGTCTTCCTTGGTGGGCACTCATCATGTTAACTACTCTGGGTATTAGAAGTGCTGTTGTGCTTCCTTTAGCAGTACATCAAAATCAAGTGATTTCTAGATTGGCTAATATTCATGCCGAAGTTGGGAAACTTGTCCCGGAATTGAATAAAGAAGTAAATATCGCTAGAGCAATGTTCAAGTGGGATGAAACTCAGGCCAAAAAAGTTTTTAGGAAACAAGTAGGTATGTTTCAAAATTTTAATTTGACTATTTTAAATTAAATCATTTAATTTTATTGCATGTAGCATTTTTTCGTACAATTCAGTCAGACAGCACAAAATTGTCTTAAGCATACCAAAGAAAATTATCATCTGAGCCTTATGTTGTCTTTCGTGATTTTAATACCTGTTTTTGAGCTCATTATCTATTCATATTTTGCCTTTTGATCTCTTATTTCATATTCTATGCAAGGAATGGCACTGTACTAATGGAACTGCACCTATTTTAAAAACTTTTAGTGTAAATCTTTATTGTATTTGAAATAAGTGAACCCATTAAGCACCAGTGTTTCCAATTTGGGAACACTAACTTCTGAGTTTTTTTTTTTTTTTCCCCAAAATAACTATTCAAATTACTATTTAAAATTTGGTTTTATTTTAATCTCTTTTGTATGTGGCTAATTATTTTTTTTTTTTTTTTTTTTTAAATGGCTTATTTGATAATTAATATTTGTATAGTAAATTGAAAACATGAAATTTGACTTTTCGAACATATTCAATAAATATGTTTTGTTTTTTCCCCCTAAATTGCTTTATTATAAAATAAAAAAAAATTGATTTAAATTTATTTATAACTGTCCATTGTATAAAACGTCTCTGATCCAAAGTAAAAATTTACAAAAAGTCATTCGCAATGGAAGGAAGAATAGCTTGTTACCATTTTGGAATTTATTACTTTTTTAAGTTGATCAGATTTCAACAAACTTTTCCCTTTTACTGCCACTTTGCACCTGCAAAGGAAAACATGTCCCTTTTGGTCACTGACTGACTTGAAGTTAATTTGTAAGTATCTCTTTGTAACAGGAAATGTTTATTATTGCGTTTGTGTCTTCTTCATTGCATGTATTCTGACATTGAATACATTATATTTAAAAAATGTCGTTAAAACAAACAATGGATTATTTAGAACAATTTTTTGGATTCAGAGGAATTATCTGATGACCTAGAAATTGTCATTTTTCTTCCAAACTCCTATATAATAACAGATGATGACGTGTAGGAAAATAACTAATGTGATGTATACCCTGGGATGCACCTGGTGAAATGGAAATTTGTGTAAACTGAAAATTGAGCATGTTATAAGGTATTTTTAGAAAAGAGAATGATGACAGCCAAACTTAGACTGGCTACTAGTTATAGAAACACAGATGAATCATGCAGAGACAGAAAATACAAGAAAAGTGCAAGTAAAAAAAATGTTTTTAAAAATAATTAGGAAAAAAAAAAAGCAAGAGTCACAATAAAGAAATGTTTGACTTGTCATACTCCTCGGATCAACTGTAAATAGCAGAAGAAAAAAATTTGACATTAACCCCTTAACTGTGACATATATTTCAGAAAAATGGACCAAAAATGGAAAAAAAATTTTACTGTTTCATTTTGTTCATTATATTATTATAAAGGTTAGAAAATGGTTTTTTATTACAAAAATAAAATTTTAAATATACCTATTAATTAAAATTAATACCTAATTAATTAAAAATACCTAAACTGTACTCCACATCGGTGTCTGAATCGGTCATTGTGAAAAAAAAAAAGTTATTTGCAAAAAAACTCTCTGAAAAGCAACCAAAATTAGACAAGAAAGCCAAACTCTACCTTTGTTTATCTGACAGCATCCACATTTTCCCTCCCTCGACCGAAGTCGTAATCCGTGAAAAACTAGGATCACTAATGCCATATATTAAGAAAATGGTGAATTAAGTATCCTAAAGTAAAAATGAACTCAGCTCGTGCTTCATAAAATAGAAACATTAATTTTTCTCCTGCCCGAATTCAGTTCAGGCATCACAAATTCTGCACGTAGCAGCTGCCCGAACTGGATTCGAGCAACACTGGCAAGGGGTTAAAAGAAGAATTTCCAGTATTAACACTGAAGACTTCATATGAGCTATTTAGGATATTTTTTATGACAAAATTATTACTTCCATTTTTTTAAAAAAGCTGGCTGTTATGCTAATCAAAAGAGCAATACTGGATTTTCTTTGACTGAAAAGGAACTTTGAAGATGATACTATTTTCTAGGTTTCATTCTCTCACTGAAGAAGGTTTGTACTAGAGTACATCATACAATTGCTGTGTACCTTTTATTCTCAATTTTATGAGCAGACAATTTTTCATAACATCAGGAAAAAATATACCAACTGTGCGACAATAATACAATTAATCAAATGGACAAATTGGCTGAGACGCATTTATTTGTTGACAAATTTGGAGTATTTTCTGAATTTTTGTGGATCAATGAAGAAATAATTTCATTTACAAATCATCATTCTGCAAAGATGCACATGCAATCGAACCCCATGAAATTTATGTGTAAAATATGGGTTCTTGCATTATTGCACAACTTCCCTTATAATCTTCGAGTGTATGTTGATGTAAAACAGATGCCTAACAATGCATTGCCATTAGATTAAGAGTAGTATTAGATTTGACTGCATGTGTTTCAAATCCTCCAAAACTTAACTTTATATTGACAATTCTTTCACATCCATTCAACTATTGGAACAGTTCATGATAACAGATAATGCAATTATCTTATAATACATTCTAAATCTTTCAAACGAAACATCAGACTCGATTTCCACAGATTTTATTTGCAATGTGAAATGAAAAGACAACCAGGCTGTTTGTTTAACTTCACACATATTTTAAACCAATAGAACCGATAAGTGTATTAAAAAAAAAATAAGAGTGCAACTGAAAAGAAAAAATATGACTTTGCACACAGCCACATGTAGTTGCCTCTTATAACAAATACATTTGAGCGGTTGATCTTGCTAGACCAATTTTTGCACCAGTATCGGTCAAAAATTAAAGGCAGAAATGGTGGTGGTCATTTTTTTTAAACATACTAAATATGACAGTTATAGCTACTTAGATAATATATAGAGAATGAGAAGGGGAAAGTGGATGTAATTAAAATTTCTTCCTGAGGTTACTACTGCACTGATGAAGAAAAGAGGAGCTTAGAGATGGAAAGCATTATTGTTCTGGTCTTTCTGGATTTGTATCCAAAGAAATGCATTTTGATAGGATTTACCATTTCTTAAATAATGCAGAAAGACTATAGATGTACAAAATTTGTCCAAAAAAACGCTCGACTTTACTGTAAAAAAGGTGGCATGCTGCTGCATAAGAACTGTTTAGCCTGTTTTCATGCAAAATAATATTTAAAAAAATGATGTATCAATGAACTAATTAATGGAAAATAAAATGTGTCATTTCTAATGCAAAATGTAAAGGAAATTGTATATTCCCTGTAGGTACCATTGTTTTCATTATGAGAACATGTAATAACATTGAAATAGTTTAAAGGCCTGAATGCATTAAAAAAAACTTTTAAACTAATTTGGTTGCAACATATAGCAGTGTTTAATTGGTTGAGAAAAATATGGAAACAAAATTTTCCTAGAATTGTCTTGTAATTGTTCATTTTAACTTTTTGGTAGAAATGTTAAAATTATTAATGCTACTTAAAACATATGAATGCTTCATTTCAATATATTAGTCAATCATTTGATTGGTTATAATATGGTTTATAACTGTGCACATACAAATTATTTTTATTTAAAACTGTCAACACATCCCACAACTTTTGCAACTTGTATTAAAACAACTTATATTATCAGCAATTTTGTAGCTTATATTTAAAAAATATATATATTGTTCCTAGCTTTCTAAATAATTATCTTTGCTTGCACATTTAATTTGAAGTTCTGTGCTTAGGATTAGGGGACAGAATTATCAAATGAGTTGTATAAAAACTATTTTTCCTTAAGAAGTATTTGTTCCTTAACAGTATACCTAAGCATGTTATAAATTATTTATTTTTCACTAATTGTGATTTCCAATGTTGCTTGTATCTTAAAATATTATATATTTTAATGGATCACGTATATTCACTGTCTTCATCTCAGAAAAGTTCTGCAGGACACCTTGTCATACCATCCTTTTAAATCCATCTAATTTCTCCAAAATGTTTTAACTTGTTTATGCACATAACAGCAGAATATTTAATTCAGTAGTGTTTTTGTAATTTATAGCAAAATTGTTTTTAGTATTCTATTCTTTAATTACATTTATTAGCGCTTAAACTTATTTATCTTCTCTTAGGAGTACTTCAATTGCCTTCTTTCATGAAATTTTCTAATTGGGGTTGGGAGTAGACTTATTGTTCACAAGATGGTATTTTGTATGTTTTTGGATCAGTTTTAGCTTTGCTAACATGACAAAAAAAAATTGAAATATCTGAGTGAAAAGTCAAATAGACAATGTGTTGTGTGCAAAAAAAGGTTCCATAAATGAAAAAAGAAACGCTAGCTGATATATTATAAATGCAAAATTTGCAACATAGGGCTTTGTTCTGAACAGTGTTTTGAAATGTTTCATTTGCTTCAAAAGTTTTCAGTATCATTTAATAATTTTATTTCTTTTATTTTATATTTTTTGTATTCAGTTCTTCAATATTTTACCTATAGTTTAAATACTCAAAAAGTTTTAAAAAAAATTGCCATTTATATTGTTATTTTTGTAGCTGTATAATTTTTTTTATCAAAATGAATATAATTTCCTTAAAATTCGTAATTATTTTTTTAAATATCACAAACATTTTACTACTGTATATTTAGACACTATCAAGGATAATAATCTGTAAGTTTCAGCATATTTAATCTCAGGGATGATTTCATATGAATTTTTGTATGAAATTAGGCTTAAGGAGGAAAGTCGCCTAGTCCCATGCATGCATACACTTTCAGATAAATCAGGCCTGAAGAAGTGGTTGTCTCTCCTTTCGCCAGTCTTGATTGGGTTAAAAAGCTATTGTCTTGTAGCTTGTTTATGAATAATTTCAAATTGTCACATTACCTTAAACAAATAAAATTTTTGAATTGTAAAGATTTACACCTTCTTCAAATATGACTCATATCAATTGATATATATATGACTCATATCAATTGATGTTTTTATATTTACTCTCTGTATATAAATATTCAAAACTCTTCTGGATATTTCATATATTTTAAAATTTGTTATCACATTTTTTAAGTTTTGTCTATTTGCTAAACAAAGAAAATATAAGTATATTTAAATGCTAAAAATTAAAATAGCATAGAAATTTTTTATATCTTGAGGCTAGTAAATTTCCATATTATAGGATATTTATGTTTTTTTATGCAGTGATGTTGATATTCCTCATTAAAGTATCAACTTTATGGAAATGCCTTTCATATGAAAGAGTTAAAAGTACAGTTTCATACAATACATGTAAACATTTAATAACTTGAATTACTTGTCATGAATTGCATGTAATATTTTCCTTTTTTTCCATAAAATGTGCTTAAAACTATGAAATTAATCTGAAATTTAATCTTAAGAAATTGGGTAATGAAATTTGATTGAATGAGCAAAAATGGGGTATCTCAAAATTTGACGATAAGTTTTGACTAAGTGGTGATTATCATCTTAAAACTGGAAATATATAGGGTTTTTATAAAAATTACAGCATTATCAGTTTTGCTCAATATTTTACTTTGGTGTGTTTTCTCAGTGTTTAAGCATGATTAGTTTTTCACTCTATCAATGGAATAATTAAATATTATAAAAGTATGCCAATGTTTCAAAAGTCAATTCAGTTGTTGTCAATCAATAATTGGTTTTCTAAGGATAATAATCCTTCATATATAAATATAACTAAAAATATATCATTTTCAGTAAAATTAAACAATTTAATTCCTCAATTCATTTATGAGTTATCAGTTAATTTTATTTGTTGTACAGTAACTGTCACTTTTATCTTCATTAATGAAATCTTTGCTTTATTTATGAAGAATTATTCCTAGTAATATTTATTAAAATGAAACAGGAAAAATATTAATTGTATAATTTATTTTCGTTTTATGAAAAAATTGTGTAATTTTTTTTTTATTTTCTTTCCATGCAATTATATTAATTCTACATGTTTTAAAATCTCTCTTTGTCTATGAGCTTAAAATTCATTGAATTTTTGAACAAAATAATAAAGACCTGTATTAAATGATCTTATATTTTAAGATTATTCCCTTGAGAATATTGTCTTTTTTTATCAGATGCCAAAATGAATGAGGGTTGTTTTTTTTTTAGTTCTTTACTAGAAACTTTTTATGTATATGTTAGAGATGTATGTTATTCTGCGTAATAAGATGTGCAATTGTATTATGTGTTTCTGATAGTCAATAAAAGAAGCAGACTAGTTAAAAATAGACATTTAGTAAATTGAATGAAAGAATAAAATCAAATATAAAGTGTGTCAGAGACTCTTCTCTGTTTACTACCGATAACCTCAAAAAATTCGATTTAACTAGTAACTGAGATATATAACAAAATTTACATAACTTGTCAGAGAATTACAGTGAACCAGTAATGTCAAACATTAGGATTTAGAAACTCGGAAGATAATTTGAAATGGTGATATAATAAAATGCTGAACTTAAATAGATGCATTTTACTTGAATGCAAAATAATGTCTAACAGTTTGGAACCTTTTTCATTGTGAATATGTGCCAAGCAAAATCCTATTAATTTTGCTTCTTCTATTTATGACTTTTCTTTCTCGCATTTAAAGATCCAGCTTACATATTAGAGAATGCAGTTCTTGCACAGGTGTCATCCTCATTAAGTAACTGAGACTCAAAATTACGAAGTCCATCATCAATATATACTCGTGTTGGTTCTAAGTGCAATTTTAATAAACAATCACTATGGAAAAGAGACTTGGAAAAACTATTGTTTAATAATGTTCATAACATATAGAAAGCTCCAACAGTAATTAATGAAAAGTAATTACACCAAATAGGAAAACTGCTTTAAAAACTCATTAAACCAAATATATCTTTTGATATTTATTGAAACAGAGATCAAATTTTAATTTATATATATATATATTTCATATAGAAGAATATTTCTTTAACTTTTAGTGCCATTTGGCTAGAAAATATAATTCATGACTAAAGATAATTCTGTGAGGCATAATTTCCTGTCCTTTTTCCTATTTTATATTCTAGGTACTATATTCATGATCTAACTATACAAGTATTAATCACATTATGTTTTAAATCCAAGAGTATTTATGTTTCACTGTACTTTTACTTATAATTTATTTGTATGTAATAGTTATATTTTATTCTTATTCATCTAGTTGCGAGCCATACATCATGGGTTTGTGATTCGTGATAACTGTCATCCACTCAAGACTGTTCTTTTAGGTTTATTTCAAATTCCTGTTTGGATTATTTTCTCTATTTCCTTAAGGAACCTCACATTCATGTCACAAAATTTAGAGCCAGGTAAATAAAACTTTTATTTTAAATTTGTGCTTTTACTCAAGATGAGACAAAAGATTTTTTAGACTAACTACTGTTACATAAAATGCATATAACTCCTTTCATGTACATTTATTTATTTATTCTTTAAAATACAGTTCAATCTTATAAATTCATTAGTTATAGTATTTTTTAACTTTTCATGTCTTCAAACAAAGCAGCTTTTATTATTAAAAATAAGTCCCTTGATTTCTACACTGAATTTAATTAATTGCTTAAAATATATGAATCTTAAGGAAAATGTATAACTTTAGAAAAGTAGCTAACTAATACAAAAGGCATGGTATCTTGCTGATCTGTCTTTATCTATAAAAATCCAATTACAATTCAAAGATTTTCCTCTTAATTCAAATAATCATTTAATAAGTAATCATTTAAAGTATAATGCTATGTATGCATACAATATAAAAGTGCTGTCTTCATCAAGTAATGCTGGACTATTCGTGATTTTTTTTCTTTACTAATCCGGGAACTTTATAATAATTTGAATTGCTTTTTCTTCCCAAAAAAAAATGAAATGGAATTAGGTAAATTAGAAGAAGATAGAAATGAAATGAACTATAGATAATGACATATAAATAAAATAGAATTGAAGGAAAATCCAGGGAAATAGATTATAACTTGCTCTTAACTTTATAATTTGGATAATTATTTATAATTTAGATTGAAGCAAATTCTAGTTAAAGTGCTAAGATAAGAATCAGCTGTTAGCAAGAAGTAAGTCTGTGAATCAGAATGAATGACTACGTAAGTTCAAGTTTCATTATTAGAGCATAATCTAGAGTTGTTGCATTATTTGGGATTAAAAAGAGAGCGACCTTATCTATATATTCTCCAGTGATTATTAATAAAGTATTTTATCTTGTTCTTAAGTATTCTTCGGTAGCTCAATACTCAAAAGTATAACACTAGGAAATAATGCAAAGAACCACTCTTGCTCATTTCAAGTGGACTGTAAATTTATTATTTTTCTCGGAACTCATTCGATTCCTCCCTCTTTGAAATCTAAAGATACTCTGAATACACTCACCAAAAAATGCTAGAGTGTGCTTTACACTCTCATACATATACATCAAATACTATCTTCAATTGGAGTTCAATAATTATTGTCTAGTATATTAGACTATAAGTTTGCAGTAGAATTAAGTAATAAAGAAAGTGCATTATTATCTGTTCTGGCATTGAAAAAATTATCCATCAGAGCAATGTTCATCACATCCTTTCTTTAGTTTTTTATGGTAAACCTGTAATACATGTTACATTCTAAAGTAACACTATTATGAGCACATTATTTTCTAAAAGAATAATTTTCCTAAAAGCTTTTGGATTTTACTTTTTCACAAACTTATGCTTTTAAATAAAGTTCCAGTAACGTTAAAAAAAACTTAATTTAAATAATATGTTATTTTCATTTGATTCCTATTTCACATTTTCTTATGTTGTTCAATATCATAATCTTAATATTATAAATTAAATTAAAATATTTGCTGTTCCTTGCTACTACTATCAAATTTTTATTCCTCTGCAATACAGTTTGCTTATATTAGCTATATTAATTTACAAAACTTTCATTGCATAAAAGTTTTAAAATGTTTCGTTGGGGATTGTAAGTGTGTAGACTTACAATCACAAATTTGTATAAAAGTTTTTGAAGTAATTTAATTCAATTATAGTTTCAAGTAAAAAGTAACCCAAACATTCATCATCTCCAAAGCTGGTATGGCCACGTTTAAATTCCGCTGCCCAAAATTTCATGGTGGTAAGTGATTGTGCAGAATCCCTGTTCACTGTTCCAACTGTTCTTTGATTGACATACATTGATAAGGCATATTGCCTTTCAAAAGCAAATATTTAATGACAGCTCAACATTTTTTTCCCCCCATTTTCACAAAAACATGCGCATCGACTCGCTTGAACACTTGTCAAACAACAACTGCAAATTCAAAATGGCTAAAATTTTGGTGAGTGTGTGTCAAAAAATGTGCAACCACATTCCGTAGCTTTTATTGACAAGGTGTTGCCATCTTCATATTAAGGTTGTAAACTTTTCAGACCACCCTTGTATTACTAAATTAAAGAAAATTTACTTCATATAGATAACACAAATTGATAAGATGTTGAATATTGGGTTGTATTAGATTGGAAATTTTCACACATAAATTTTTGCATGAAATAAACTGGAAACATGCTTATATATGTATACTTTCAAATTTATTGATATCGCTATCTAGCATCAGGTAATCAAATTTATCACAATAGTTTTTGTCCGAATAATTGTTGAAACATGACTGTATAGTTAATATATGCCAATTTACTTCTTTAATTCATTGCATTTGATGATAGAGTTAAGTAGAGTAATATTAGCATGTATTATTTCATTAATTTTATCTGGATTATAATAGAATACATACATCTAAATCTTGAGTAAATTAAAAATATGTATATTTAAACTTCTTAAAATGTAAGTATTATGTAAGGAAGTCTCTAAAATAGGTTGTTTAATATAATGTTGCATTGAACTATAAATTAAAACATTTTAAAAACGTGTTATCCATCAGATATTTAATTATGTGTGTAATTAATTATGTGGATAACTTTTTAATTGGTGTTCTTTATGAAATATTTTCTAAAATCTGCATTTTGCTTAATGATTCTAGTTACAAAGGAATTTATTTCATGTAACATGTTCTAAGGATATAAAACTAGGAAAAATTGTACAAAATCAAGTGAAAATGGATAAGTTTTTAAAAAGAATTTAATTTATAAATAAATGCATCCTTTTATTACAACCCTATTTTAGTGATTTTTTTTTTTCCTAACATAAATTTTAAGAAGTTTAATTTTATTTTTCAATACTCTGTGGAATTTATTTTCATCTCATTCACTGATGTAAATGAACTGATAAATTATATGTAGAAATTTTTCTCAAAAACTATTTTTTGGTGTAATTTGTTTTACTTCTTTTTTATAGCTCCTGAGTCAATAGCTGGATTAAAAACTGAAGGATTTTTGTGGTTTCCAGATCTTACCTCTCCAGATGCAATTATTATTCCAATACTGATTCTATTTGTAAATATGGCTGTTACTGAAGTATGCATTAATTTTACTATCACATTTTTATTCTATTACATTTAATCTGCAAATTTTTAACTGTGCTACTCAAATATATATGCATACACATAATTTAATTATCAAATTTACATATTGTATTACTCATTTTAAATCCAAATACTTTTATTATTTAATACAGTTATTTAAAAAATAGTCTAAAAGGCACATCCCTCTTCAATTCCAAGAACTATTACATGATATTTCTTAAAATATGTGGTCTTTATTTTATCTGTTAAAAATTTATCATGTGGTTTTTTTGTTGATTCTGGAAGGATATTTGCTTTTTCTCCAAAAGACGAGACTGTGAATCGGAATATTCTATATATTATTTATTTCAAAAATGTACTCTAACTACCTTAGTGAAAAGTTCACTTATTTCCTGATACAATGTGGCCACGGTAACTTAGTGGTCATGTTTTCATTGAGTCATGAGTTCAAGCCTTGGCCACTAAAGATCCGCCGGAAACGGAAAATAGACTTCACTCGGATAATTAGTACTTTTTTAAGCCATGACTGTAACTAAAAAGTAGTTTCATTAACTCATCATATATATATAATTTGTATGTGTGTTAAATCTGTGTTTTAAATTTTAATGAATCTATTAGTATCTTTGAATTTAATTTCAAACATCATGTGTGTATATTTGACTTAACTTACTATTGTATATTTTGTATAGTTAAAATTGATCTCTTAAGGATATTGTATCTATTACTAATCAAGCTTTGAGATAAAATATTAATGGTCAGAATGTAATATATCTTAATTTTTAATGAAACCTTATTAAGTACCTTGTAATTAAAATATCTTATTTAATAAGTAATCAGTATTACTTTTTTTTTTAAATATGGCCCTATTAAAATCAAATATGTAAACAAAACTGTTAAAACCTCTAAGCATGTGAAAAACTTCATTAAACTAAAAGAAGCTTTATTGATTAGTTATTTACTTTATTTATTGAATTACTGATTTTGACTTTGAAAAAAAAATTTACTTTTCAGTGACATAAAATATTGACAGTATTTTGAATTTGTAATGCTAAATTATACATTTTTCAACAACGAAAAAAGCAAAACTTAGTTAAAATGTAGTTTTATTTTATATGATCAAATTGCTGAAAGATTTCCATGAAGTTAAGTTTCCATAATCAATTTATTCATTAATATGTTTATTATCAGAGTTGAAAAAAAATTTTATTTTTATAACAAATTATGCATTTTTTTTTTTTTTTTAATTATAATCAATTCTATCTCCAAAAGCTGAAAAAAAATTAAATTCCCAAAACTTATTTTACTTGAGTAATTATTTTATTCCTTTCTAATTATCTTTTGTTTTAAATGTATTTATCATTAACTCAATAAAAAAAAAATTTCAAACTCTTCTAAATATGTCATGAAATATTTTCTGATAGATTCATGCATTACGTAATATTGGGAAACAATCATCATTACAGAAGATTTTATTGTACAGTTCACGAGCAATTATAATTGTTGTAGCTGCTGCAGCCACTGTAAATCCATCTGTAAGTTATTATTCTTTTTATTATATTGCTATTAATGTATTATTAAATGTCTTTCAGTCACTTGCTATCATTAATTATGGAAAAATCGCAAAAATAGCGATAGCCCAAAAATAAGGGAAGCTCAATAAATTTGAATATGTTAGGAAGTAAAAGGAGCTGAACGATATTACATTGTGCAAAGTAGTGGCTCTGCATTCGGAATACGTCATTTACAAGGAGCATAAAATGGATGTCTCATAGCAAGGCGGCAATTGTTGCTGTGTGTCTGAGATTAGAAATCTGGTATAGCGAATTGTAACAATGACCTCCAGGCATCATTTGACCTACAAACTGCTATGATAAGCTATTGGTTGACAAGAGGCAGGACAAAGTCGGATAGATGGCTGAATGTGAGTCCATCTGTGATTCATAGATTTTGGCAGCAATTTCTAACCATGGATTTGGCATCCGGGAGGTTCAGCCAAGGAGGGCCACATGCTACCACAAGTGCCAGCCTATGTTGACCGATATTTGTCATTATATGCATGAAGGAATAGAACCGTAACTCCAGCTGAACTCAGATCCTCCATCACTTCAAGCTCCCGAAGTTTGGTATCAACCATCTGTTGAAAGCTTCACAAACGTAGTCTTTATGAAAGGAAACCAACCATTTGTGTCCTGTTCACATCACACCATAGGCGGTAACATTTGCAGTGGGCACATCAATATGTCCGCTGGATGCGTGATCAATGGAGGGCTGTTTTCTGTTCTGGTGAGACCATGTGTAGCCCCCAAAGTGATAGTAGGCCTATTTTCATTTGGAGAGAACATGGAACTGGTTTTCATCCATCATACGTCCGTGAAAGAGATGCATACAGAACAGGCGGTGTCTATGTTTGGGGTGATATCTCTTTGGACGCACAGATCTCCATGTCTTCACGCCATGGAAATAATTTTCACACCTATAGAGATGACATTCTGGATGCCTATGTGCACTCTCATGCCAGGGCAATAGGTGATGCTTTTGTACTACAGGATGATAATGCGAAATATGTGTGGTCTTACATCATGGATGCTTATCTTGAGTAGGAAACAATTCAACACTTGCAGTGGCCAGCTCGATCACCGGAGCTTAACCCTATTGATCATGTTTGGGATGCTTTAGGACAATGTGTAGTTGGTCTCAATCCTTTTAGGACCCTAACCATGCTTTCAACTTCCTTTGAAGAGCTCCCACTTCCTACAGAATTAATAGACCGCATAATTGAGAGCATCGTACATTGCTGTATTGCTTCTTGAGGGGATCATACCCCATATTAAAAGTACTTTTTGTATACTAAACTGACGCATCCAATTTGTTCGTTGTATAAACACTATAATTGTCAGGTTATTTTTTTATGCTATTTTATACCCTTCTATGTGTTGTATAATATATGTGTTTCATAACTTTTTGAGTTATCGAAATTTTTGTGGTTTTTCCTTAATTTATGATAACCGGTGTATTTATAGACTTTTAGAGTTAGCTACTTTTGAAGTGTATAATTTTTATGACTAAGACAAAATGAAATAGACAAATATATTAAAGACTCTAGTTTGCTGTTTTAAAAACATTTTTTCCCTTAAATCTGAGTAATCTTAAAAATTAATTTTACGTTCTCTAATATATTTTAATAAAATGAATTTTATTTGGTGCAAAATATGCATTGAAATAATTTGAATTGCCTCAAGAAATGAGGAGACTACAACTTGAATTATATATGTGTATTAAAAATTTTGCTTGAGTAACTGTTTTTTAGCATAGCAAATAACTGTTAGGTTTATGAGAAAAGAGCAGGGCATGAAGTTGCAAAATATCCAAATATTTAATATTTTAAATATGTGTAGCATTAAAAAAAAATTAATCATTTAATATTTGACAGTTTTATTCTCGTTCTATTTGTAAAACATTGGTTTGAAATATTGTGAAGTTAAGTATTCACACACACTATATTTTTTTTACCAATTTACTTTTGCATTATCAAATGATTATCTTTTATAAAGAAAATGATATAAATAATGTAAATTAACTGCTTCAAACATGTGACCTTGGAAAAAAACATTTATTCTTATGCAATGGTTTCAATTTTTGTATATTTCTTTAAATGTTTTGCAAATTTCTTCCTTTTAATATTCTCTGTATTAAATTTTTATTGCTGTTAATTTTGTGAATTACTTTAAATTATCGTTATTGTTTTTACTTTCTTTTGATATCTAACTTTTAGTGGTTTTTTTTTTTTTTTTTTTTTTTGCCAATATTTTTCAGTTTTAATTGGGTATAAAGCAATATCAGACATTGGAAAAATGGATTTATCATTATATTAGATACTCATATTTTCTGATGAAATTTCTTTAATGCATTTAATTATTATGTAGTGTTATTTTTTTATCATATGAAATGCAGATACTTTAATTTCATACATAATATGTATCATATTTTATCTTTTTGCTCTTGTTTAGTATTTCTTCAATATCAGTTGATGTTACCTATGTTATTAATTTAAATTGATGCATATATTTTTAAATTCTTGTTGAGGGAAATTTTGTATATAATTTGTAATTTCTCTGATACACTTTCAAAGTATATGTATGTGTTTCTAGTTGAAATGTCTTTTCATTTTTTATAATCTTAGAATTCTGGGCTTTTGTAAGTGACAATTTTTTTTAAATTTAGCACATGCTGCAAAACCATATAAACTTGATTTTGAATAGCTCATTGTATTGTGAAACTATTTATTATTTTTTAACAATCGAAATATCTAGAGCAATACATAATTTAAAAATGTCAGATATATTCAGTTTATATTTTTTATTATTTGCCACACTTTTCCACACAAAAATTAGATTGATGTTGCTTTTTAGAGTGCCTGAATAAAAATAATTTAAATTCAATGTACATACTAAAAAGGGAAAATACTTAATAATAATAAGACATTTAAAAGAAACCTAATTATATTTTACAATTTTTTTTTTAAGTGATATGTTCTGACACCAAAATACATTCTTTTCAAATTCTAATTTGTTTAAAATTGCATTCTTTTACAGTCTGTTAGTTTTTATTGGCTCTGCTCTAGCACATTTGGCTTAGGACAAAATATGCTACTTATGATCCCAAAAGTGCGCAGAATGCTTAGGATTCCATCAACTGCAAAAGAAAGTTCTACACCATTTAGAGATATTGCTACAAATTTTAGAAAAAGATTTAATAGGTGATTTGAAATTCGTAGCCTATGTTTTGAAAATGTATGGATGTTCAGTTTAGTCAATGAAGCATAGTGTAATTTATTATTTTTTTTTTAAATAAACTGTATATATCAAGAATAGTCTATTTTTAATATTTATATACATACATGCATACAAATATATATATGCGTACATTTTTCTGATATTTAATCATTTATTTGTGTAATTTCTACTTTAAAAATATTTTATACAACACTCTGAAACTCTTGAATATTTAATTCATTTTTTAAAATTTTATTTATTTTAAATGTTCATTAAATATTCTACTTAATGTATGATTACTTTTAAAGAAGCATAATAGTGTGTTAAAATTTCATATTAAATTTTATTATGTAGAATCATTTATTGTGTTAAAAATCAATCTTAAAAAGGAAGATCCTAGCATAAATTCACCTCTTTTTTTTTAATAATAACTATAAAAAGACAAAAATTATAAGCTTCATTCTGTGCTTTCATATAAATATGATGAGAATTTTAAAAAAAGGTTCTAGAAACTCATACCTAAGATAAAATCAAATTTGCATTCTTTGATACCATTGATAAATGCCAATAAAAGAATTGTATAGATATTGTGTAATAATTGATTTAAAGTCATTTCTCACAAATAATAGACAATTATACATGTTGCAAATATAACCAAAGACATTGTTTGTTTGTTTTTTCCAACAACAATTTTTTTTTTAAGTTTCATTAATTTTTATCAATGACTTAGTTAGTTTCCTTCATTTTCTAAATTGCTTTATTTGACATATATGCAATGTATAATGCTGATAAATTATTTTGTTTCTGTATATTTGAATAGTTGTGCTCTTGAGAAATTCACTATTTCTCAGTATTGAACTGTTTCTTACTTTCTATAGATATTTCATGCATTTGAATAGGCAAAAACAAAACCAAACATTTGAATGTACAAGAAAAAAAATATTTTAATATCATATTCCTAACAATACTGAAATTATTTTAAACACTAAATATATAAATAAATGTAAGTTAAAAGCTATTAATATTTATACATTTTATAAATAAATAAAATTCTCATCAATTGAAATATAATATTTTGTTTTAAAAAATTGCTTTTTCTGTTTAGCAGTTTTAAAAATGCTGTTTCTTTGACATTTTGCTATTTATTTTGTGTGTGTGTGTATAACTGTATAATTATCATGTATACCACATTTTGTAGTAATATACCTTTTTTCGTATATTCTTCATTTTTTTTCTACAATTTAAATTTTAATATGTTGCTAAACAGTAAGCTTTTTATCCACAAATTGCATTTATCAAGTATGAAAGTTTCTGTGCTTATAACCTCGTAGTTCTGTTTCACAATTCTTTATTCCAAAAGTGGGGAACCTCCTATCTTAACACCACTAGTAGCTTCTTTGGCCATTTAATACAGCCTACTGAATGAATTCAGAATAAATTCCAGAAAAAGAAAAAACTATTCATTTTAGTCGATATATTTTTATTGCTTTTTTATTAACACCAAAATAATATCTGATTGTCAGTTATGATTTTGAATTTATTAAATTATAAATATCTTTTATATATATTTATTGTCTATTATCTCAACCTAGATATTTCCTGTTTTCATTATAATGTTATTTGATAGTACTTAATTTTTTCTGCTTTGATGGCTTGTTAAATTACTCATTTTTTTTTATTTTAGGTTGATAACAATTTTGAAAAAAAAAATTCTATGCATTCTTTTAACACTTTAATAGAAATGACTTTAATGCAGGCTCTTTAAATTATAAATAAATTTGTGCTATTTTACTCAGATTAAAAACAATATAAAGCATTTCCTCCACTTCAAAAAAAATTCCTCTTTTCTAATTTGGTTCATTAAATAAATAGTTTTCAAATTAATTTAAAGACTTACTCCTATGATGGTCAGTATTATTCATTAACCCTTTTGGGATGGCTAACATAACAGAGTGTTTTCTCATTCATCATCGATCATCATGCATACATGCCAAAGTCTTGGAACATTTTAAAAAGTAATATTTTAGGTGCAAGACCACATTATATGTTCAAACTGTTTGAGGTACATATAGATTTGACCTTCTACTCGAACTGAAACAAAGGTGACTCACATTCATTGGGATTTTGATTAGGATGTAAAAGGCATGTTGTTGACTTGCAAGCTTTCTGACAACTCTGAATGAGCATGTGGTATTGTTGGCAAGAGAGTTTTGATTTTGCTCTGTTTGGGTTTACAATCAAGTTTTTTATCAAGAATTAGACCATGTATATGTGAAATGTTTCTGTTTTGACCTATTGTGCAGCACAGATTATTTGGTAGATCTGGAAAGTGGAATTCGGAAGGCATTTTTGAGACATGTCTGTGTGTGTGCTGATTATTACATCTTTAATAACATAAAAGAAAACAAACTTCGGTGTATGCTGTTGATGATGTGTTATTCTAAACATCAGCTTTCTCCAACATGAATCTCTACTAAATAAAAAGACTTTAAATAAACAGAAAAATAAGAGTATAAAATATAAAAATATTTATATAAATTCTCTCTCTCTACATATATACCTTAATTTCTTGGTAATCCAGTTAATATCGGACAAGATCATTGAAAACACTAGGTAACTGAAAAATCACCAAAAACAAACATATAACAATTAAAGCCTTGTATTATTGTATAAAATTTAATGTGGTATGCATGAATAAAATGTTAAACACACGAAATAATTCAAACTAAAAAAAATGTACTATTTTGTTTTGATTACCTACATCATGCTATTGAAGTAGAAGGTGAAAAAAATAATTTTCTATGACTTGTCAGCTAGTGTAAAAATACTGGATTTCTGGCAGGGCCAGATTGCAGAGGGAGTATTCAATAATTAAATATAAAATATTAAGTATATAAAGGTACAGAAGTAAAAAAAATTTCAAAGCATATATATTTTAGAGTATAGAATTAAATAACCTGTTCATCTTTCTGTAATTTTATGGATTTAAGCTTAGTAGAGAAAAATCCTCTAACCTCATTGGTATGCTCGTGTTTGTACCTGCTGTTGCAAAAGGGTTATTAACAGGGAAATGTATGGATTCACTTAAGTCTTAAAAATGGTTGGTAATTCTTGTAAGTATGTACGATTATTTATATTTCCTAAATTTCATCAAGAAATTACACATTTCATACAGATTGTATTGCTTGGCTTAAAAATATTCTTGAGAGATAAGACAATATTTTCTATCAATAAAAATTTATTTTCATATAAGATACAAATGGCATTTTTATCATTATCTTAATATTCAACAAATTACATCACATATATTTTGCTGAATTATTTTACGTTTCCTTAATATTGAAACATTTCTATCTATGATTTGTATTGTGTTAAATTTTAACAAATATTTACTATCACTTAATGCAAAAACAATTTTTGCTATTTCACATCTATAAATATTTAGAATCTCAAATGTCTTCCAAAAAATCAATTTCAATTTTATGTTATATTCACATTTTTCAACTTCATATTAAGTGAAACATTATAGAACGAATGACACGAATTTTTTATTTTGCTGTTCTCGATAGTATGAGGCTCGTTATTTTGTAATATTACCAAAGCAGAGTAAGCTTTCTGCTGTATTACACAAATATATTCTTAATCGTCTTTTTTTAAAAAAAAATTCACAATTGATAGTGATCGAATATCAATGGAAAGTTAGAGTGAAACAATTATGAACAACCTCGAAATATCTGAAAAATAAAAGATTGCTCCCATATAAAATGAAAGACACATAAATTAATATTGTTGAAAGTAAATATCAGTTAATAAATAATAATTGTTAGGTTTCTTATTATGAGTGAATTTTTCACATTTATTTAGAAAGAATGCAGTTGTTCAGGGATGGCCAACCTTTTGCATGCCTTGAGCCAATTTTTTGACAGACAAGCTCAAATGCTCCATACAACTCAGGCACTCTTTATACCATCTTATGTTCATGGTTTGGGCTTGGTAATTAGAGATAAGGATTTATAGAATCTCCATCGCTTAGGGAAGGAAAAGAAATAACTTAATCATGCATTTAAATTAATTTATGCCAGTTTAATGAGGTTCCAATCTACAATAGCCAGAAATTATCTCCTTGTATGAGAGTTTGACCGTTTCATTATGGTGCTATAGCTGCCAGAGAATCTTGTTTGGTGAAGACAACTCTGGACCACAATTGTTGGTACTGAGGGTGAGATCAACCTGGAAATTGAATTTTGTTCGCCCAAAACTAAATCAATTTCATACAATGCTTGTGTCATTGCTAAGTCTTCACAACGAATTTTAGCAAATATATTTTGTCTTCTGGTTTCTTTCTCTTTCTTAATCACATATTCTTTTTGAAACTCAGTCCCAAGGACAAACTTCATTTTTTCTTCTATGCTAGCCTGATGCTGTGTCTTAAGATCATATCTTCTGTTGGTGAAAAGGTACTTCTACAATCAATACAAAACAACTTTCACAATGAATTTGCTATAAATAATTCATTTTCCACTGTTCAATGAATTCACATTTACTATCACTTTCTACACTACTTTTAATTCTTTTATTTCTCATTGTAATGGATAAAAGTGATTTAAAAACCATAGAAAAGTACAAGCTTTAGAAAAAATGTTAATGAGCAAACAGATCACAATTACTCACATCACATCTCACAAAATAAAAATTTAAAAAAAAAAAAAACCACACAAAACATTCTTGTAAAACACTTTGCTTCAAAGCTCGACTCCATGATGGCTCACTCAGAACTGACTTAAGCACCACTTCTAATCATCCAGTGCGCCAACTGTTTGACCACCCCTGCAGTAGCTGAAGAAAGAAGATAGGTTTATTGAGGTAATTGATGATATTGTGTATGAAATTTGTATATATATATATATGTAATGACAAGAAAATGAATTGAATTGCCCTGGAAACGCCATTGCATCAAAAGCACTGGCAGATTAATGACTAAATATCTCACTATACATTATGCAAAGTAAGAAGCTATGAAGATATAATGCATTAGAAGAAAAATGTAGACTTTTGATTCAAAATGGGACAAATATAGAACCAGGTTGTTTTGAAGAGTGAATCTTTTTTTTTTATATATATATATATGCTGCATTTTACCTCATGTATCAAAAAATACATTCAAATTAAAAAGATATATCCTAGAATAGTTTATTAAATTTGTGACAATGATTATTTTCAAGTATATGTTGTACAAAAATTTTCATTTCTTAAATCCTATTTAATCACTCTAAATTACGAGACAGGCTTGTAATTTAGAGTGTTTTAAAAATATTGCTTAAAATTGAATATGGAAGTAAAATTGCTATTGTAATTAAATTATATCATTTTCTCACAAATTGTATGTCATGAAATTAATTTATTTTTGATCAAAATTGTAAAATGCTGTAAATTTTTTTCTACTACATTGAATCTTTTTTTTATAACTCATTTAAAAGAATAGAAATATTTAGATGTTAAAGATACTTTGAATTCTTCGTAAAGAACTCATTTTATTTGAAGGTAACGAAATGTGTAAACTTATAATTACAGAAAAAACCAATAAAAAAGCTGATTTTTGTACTTCAAGTTATTTGCAGTGTTTGTATTAATTCTGCTCTAGTTTATTTTTCAAGCATTCAAAGGGAAGATAAAATAGCTAAATATCGAAAATATGTACAGTAAAAAATATCCCATTTCGAGCGCAAAAACCCACATTTTACAGGAATAATTATTTTTTATAAAAATATGGTGATCTGTCCAGTTCCCTTTTATCTCTCCCAGCAGCAGAGGCTAACTCTGGGCGCTGTTCAGTACTGGCCGCTATCAATCCAGACCTTCCATTGGGCTCAATTTCAAACACTCCTCCATGAAGAATCAAGAACTCGTTTCTTTTCACTTTGTCCGAGTCGAGTTCATCTCCTTTGGATAAGGTTAAGTAGTTCTCATTTATTTTCTTCTTCATGTCAAAGTCTGCCAGATTCACCCTGTCAGCTGTAAACCTGAAGATTTTGGGAAAGGTCCTGGACTTGCCAGGAGTTGGCTTGCTTTTCAATGACCTTGCTTTCTCCTTGGGCTCGTTCTGGTTGTGCTTGCTCACTTTTGTCCGAGTTCCACTTGAAGCTGGACGTGGCGGTCTCCTGGATGGCCGCCGTCCTCCGTAGGAATCGCTGAAGGCACTTGCAGATCCACCTGAAGACGGCCCGGAACTTTCCGGGAAAGCGTCTCTGACGTAGGACGGAAACCGGTATGGAGGTTGTGGAGTGGTGGTTCTGGAAATCCGAAAAATTTCACCGAATTCCGGGAAGTAGGGCAAGTCCGGGAAATGGTCGAAGACTCCCCCAGCGTAGTCAGTTGGCAAGTCGAAGGATGAACCAATGTCCGACGTGAAGAAGTTGGAAGAACTCTGAGCATCGTCTGGTATCAGATCTGCATCTAACTGGTTGGTCCGTTTGCCTGATGCTGGAGAACTTGGCTCGGATTGGTTGACGGTATTTCCATGACGGCTTTCGGGAATTGTTATGAAGGATGATGATCCGTGGATGAAGAGGAAGGTAAATAAAACCTGGAAGCAAAATATTTCATTAACAGATGAACTAACATGGGCAGGGGGGGAAAAAACTTTTACTTTAAATGCATTCCAACCCCCCTTGGCGACAGGAATTATTTGGCGGCAATTTTTGAAATCGCGCCAAGTGGTTAGGCTCAACTGCATTTTCACCAATTAAATTTAATTAAATGAATTAATATTTGAAACAAAAACTGTATCATCACTACACTAAACATCAAGTATCATCCACTACAAGTGTAAAAAAATGTATTTGAACTTGAATGGATGAATAAAAAAATATTTTATTAACGATTGAAAAATTGATATATATAGGGAGAGTGTGAGCTAATAATAGGAATTTAAAAAAAAAAAAGAAATTAAATTATTTTTTAATGAAAATAATACTTTTTAATATATATATATATATATTAAATACAATTTATTTCCATATTTTTTTCATATTAAATTTTAAGAACAAAACTTGTTTATAAAATTGTTGTTTCATCTCCAATCCAAATATATTCCAAAAACTAAAGATTTTTTAAATGATTAATTATTGTATATCACTGTGTGTCAATGGTAATTTTATATTGTGTTACTGGTTTTTAGCGTTAAACCAAATTACTTTCAAAGACACTCAAGTGGCCTCGGTAGCCTAGTGATCAGTCGCGGGATCGATCCCTGGTTGCTAAAGACCCGCCGTGTAGCCGGAGCTGATGCATGTTAAATCTGTCGGGGCCCAATGTCCTCCCACTGGCATGGTGTGGAAGTTAGGAGAAGGGAGATGCCCGCTCATGTATCGTCCTCGTCACTTGACCGAGGTTCAAAATTACGAGGTCCGTCGTCAATAGCCCTCGTATTGCTTCAAATGCGACGTTAATAAAAACTAAATTCAAAGCCACTCAAAATATTTCAAATTTAAAGTCATTGTTCTGTTTCGTTACCCGTTGCTTTTTCAAGGAGAAAAATATTGAAATATTTTTGAAAATAATTAGACAAATTTTGCAATAAAAATTAAAAAATTCACTTGTAGAAAAATATATCTATCCAGCATTGTTATTTTTAAAAATTCTATCACAAAATAAATTATTTCAAACATAGGGCTGCTAAAACATTAATGTAAAATTTTTTTAATACTTTAAACTGAAATTTTTTCAGGTAATATGTGGCATCTGAAAGAGAAACCGATTGACTTAAGATTATCACAAAAAGGTAAATCTTGTCGTGAAATCTCTAAAATTGTAGGACGAAGTCATATACGTATGTCTAGAAGATTATTTAAAAATGTTAGGGTTTCTCATATGAAAGTGAAACTTTCGCACATGCGCTGTCATTTGAAGAGGTAGAAAGCCAAGAAAGGGCTCCAAATGGTAGCTTTCTCTCTTCTATATATATATCACTGACTGACTCATCACGAGATCTCTAAGACTATACAACCGATTGACTTGAAATTTAGCATAGTTACTCATTTTGCGATGTCGACGCTCACTAAGAACGGATTTTACGGAAGTCTTATCCAAAATGTAATTTTCATCCGTTGTATATCCGTTAATCTACTCTTATCCGTCGGTTATGTTATTTTTGGCGACTTTATCGCCAAAAATGATATGACGGACGTCAAACAGAATATATTTTTTTATATGTATACTGTGTATTGTTACCAATTAAGTTTACTTGGTGATATTTGCGCGAGCGAAATTTTATATTGAAGCGCTGATGGAGGATTGGCAAGATTTGGGCGAAGGGGCTCTTAATGCGAAAGTTCGTGCATGTCAAAAATAGGAAACGTACATATCTAACGATAGAAATAAATGAGTTTGGAATCCCGCAGTTGGTGAAAGTGTAGTTTAGCTCCAAAACGTAGCGGGATTTTGAAAAATACTAAAATGGCGACTTCATACGGAGTAGCACACACGCAAGACAATCTTCGTTTACTGGAGGACCTCGCTACATGAATGAACGAACTCAAGAGGCTATGACATACGTAAGACATTTTGGACGTCCCGACTGGCACGACTTTTTTTTAAGGGTTGCAGTCACTTGCAATCCTAAATGGTCAGAAATCAAAGATCTCTTGAGGCTGGGACAAAAATCTTATTATAGACACGATGCCATTGCGAGGGTATTTCATTTGAAAGCTAAGCACATGATGAATATTCTGACAAAAGGTCTAATATTTGTCAAGACTAGGTGTAACATGTATACGGTGGAATGAGTTTTATCCGTATTATATATAACACATCGATCAATAACTCCCGAGTCTAACATTGAAAACAACATTTTTTTTGCAATTTTTTTTTTTATTCATCAACATAACACCTTTTGTTAATCACCTTTTAGGGTGATACAATCGTTCCAACGCTTTTCCAAATCTTTTTTTTTTTTTTCCGCAAGAAATCTTTTTTGTTGCGAGTAAATAGCGATAAACAGCTTTCTGAATCATCGACTCGTTGCTGTTTTTGTTCCATCGAAAGCAATCGCGGCACCCACTTGGAAAAAACCTTTTTCACTTCACTTCAAAAAACCTTTTTCCTGGTCCGATCGACTTAAAATTTTGACACGTTTCAAGCAAAGGTTAAGTAGACCAAGTTCAAGCAAAGGTATTAATGAAAGACCTGGTTACTGGTTTACTACGAGCGCCATCTCTGGGTTAGTCTCGGGAGTTATTGATCGATGTGTTATGTGGGGTGACTTTTTTCTAAATTTTTTTATTTTTCTCACATATTTGAAAGTCGTGGATAACCATTATGACAGACAAACAATTTCTTAAAATTTTAAATTTAGATTTTCATTAACGTTTTAAAAATTGAAAAATTTCTTGATATTTAACGTATAGGTTCCAAAATATAATATTATCGTCTGCCCAGCGAAGCAAGCTGGTTTCAGCTAGTTCTGTATTTACCTATATCTAGTAAATCCAACCGGCTTTATGTAACATTGTGGCGCTGTTATTGTTGGTATTGGTTTGATGCATAAAGCAGTCCCTTATTATAGTTAATATTAATGTTTATTGATTCTGAAGCATTTTTACCGATATTGTCTACGAACAGCGCCCAAGATGTCGGAGCTCACATGGCCAGAAGAAAGAGAGCTTTAAATTACGCGGACTGCTTATGTAACAGAGATGGAAACAGAAACTCTCCGAAAACAATTTTGTTTAGTCGGGGGAAAGGGGGGGAGTCGCGATATCTCATCACACGTACTACTCCAAACAGGAATTCAGTACTTTTAAAAGGGTAAGAGAAAAGATTTCATATTTGTGTGCGTTTATAAGTTTCAAAATTGCGAAATTAATATTTTTTGCACACACACAAGAAATTAACGATACTAGTTTTTGTCACGGCGAAAGAAAAACTAATTCTCTGAGTTAAGTCCATTTATTTTACGTTCAATGAGACAGAGAGAGAGTGTGTGTTACATCGTGCCAGATAGAACTTGCGTTCATTCGCTTCCGTTGCTAAATCGGAAGAAAGCTAAACTTTCCCTGTTCAGGAAGTTAATATCAAAAATATTCAGATCACGGGGCATTAGATTTAGGTATCTTTTGGTGTTTTACGCAGCAACTGCATGTCGGTAGGGAAATCTCCCTACTTATAAACATTTTAGGAATATTCCAATTTATGCAGATTTATGAGCGCGTGATTAAACAAATTACAAGATCAAGCAGAATTGTTTCAAAAAAATAAGTGAACTCCCCACTATGGTAATTAAAGTGCAGGAAAAATTAGGAAATTAATCAAATTTTAGTGAAATCATTGCAACACGCGCACGCACATATACATAATGAATTTCAGAATCTGAAACTGTATGCGATTGCGTGAAATTAAAGCAAACTTTACACATGATTAAACTGAATATATTTTAAGCTAAATATGATTATTTCTGCCGTAAAATGAAAATAAAATAAATCTTAACTTATCAATCTAATGTTAACACTAATACTTCGTGATTGTGATTGTTTCTAAACGTCGCACTGAGAAGCAACATGAGCGCTATTGGCCTCGTAATTTTGATCCTCGGTCAAATGACGAGGACAACACCTTAGCTGGTAGTCCCCACCAAACTTCCACCCCATGCCAACGGGAAAACTTTAAGTCACAAAAGATTTAACGTGCCCTAACTGCACGGTAGGTTTAACCCGTAGTGCACTATGTGCGGAGTGGGGGGTTGGTCTCTCGAATTATGCACGGTAGGTTTCAAGTGGTATCAGGGCTTGACGACTAAGACCGATGGCTGCGAGTCCGTGACTAATAGGCTACCGCGGCCATATACGAAACTTTAACAGATTTTAAACATTTGCAACTGTTTTTTCCTTCTCTTTATTCCGAATACTTTTCACCCTATAGCTTTCGAGGTAAATATTTAAACAAATATAACAATGTTTTAGATAAAACATTAATAATAATGTTTTAGACGAAATTTAAATTAGAAATTCATTTAGAATTTTGATTACATTTAGAGATTATCGTCTGAATTAAGTAAAAAAATTCCAATTCGAAAAGTTCATTATTTAGTAGATAGTTGATTTATCCTAAACTGAAAGGAGCGTTACATTTCACGCAAAAATAATTGGATCACGCTTCATATTTTACCCTATGCCCTTTCACTATAAAAATGCTGGACGATTTCAAGCATTCTCCATTGTTTACCACAATGATAACATTTCCCACAACGATGATATTGACAAGATAATGTACAGCCGACCGAAAAGAAATGGCAATTTAAAAATAACAATTGTGTGCCAGTGCATTGTATGGCTTCCTCACTGTAAACCGATAAACATCTTTGGAGGTTCTGTTTAGGAGAAAAGGGAGCTTCGGAAGAAAAATGCGGCAAAACTGTGTCAATGCCAGAAAAAAATTTTCATCGACTTCTTTCTCTTTATGGATGACCTTGTTTCTTCTGTAGGAAACGGTTTAATCGATGATGGCATTGTAACCTTACTTTCAGTTTCGCAATCAAGTCCGTAAATCAAAAGTTATAAATTGAAATTCCTGCGTTTGCCACATTCGAATGAAAGATTACCGAATTGTGAATCCTTCGTTTGTTTGGCGCATTGCGAAAAAGTAGATCGTCCCTACATAAATCCTTGGCATGGGTCATGTAAATATGATTGATTTGATTCGGTGAGATGTGATATGATTTGTTGATTTTGCTTCATTGATACCTCGCATTGAAATTAAACAGCAGGTTATTGGCAACGGATTTCGTAATTTTGAATCATGGACAAATAACAAGGACTACACCTAAACTGATTCTTCAATACATTTTTTTTTCTGAAAAATATATTCGAACTTTTGCTTTCGAGAAGGTCTGACATGGAATATATCCGGCTGTGCTCCAACCTCAGTGCCAAATTCCTAAGATTCTGCACTGGAATTAAGTGAATTTGAAAGTAAGAGGTCGCAGTAGCTTAGTAGTCATGGTCGCGGACTTGCGCCAGGTGGTTTTCGTCGAGTCGTGAATTCGAGCCTTGATGCCACTAAAGTTAAGTGACCAGACGTCCCAGTCCCGATTTTTAACAATTAAACCCGCGTCCCGTAGGGTTTTAAGAAAGTTCCGATTTTTAGAAAGAATGCACGACAAGCAAGAGAACGGGAAGGGAATATACGGTTTTCGGCTTCCATGTAGCTATTTCATCAGGCTCTGAGCTTTATATTACTTTTGTAAATTTTATAATAATAAACTTTAATAATAAAAATAATTGAGAACTGCTTATCAAAGTTCGCCTTGATCAGTTGCTAGAATACGACATCAATTGTTTGGACTTAATGAACAGGGGCATTTCTCGGCATTGGCAGCGACGAAAACATTCTATAGCTGTAAAATGAAGAGAGAACACTTTGTACACTTCCACAGATTTTATTCTTATGGCGACATGTTTCGCTAGCGATTTAGTATCATTTGGAACATTGTTACAAAGGAATTACATCTTTTACAAAAAATTGGAAACGGAGGGGAATTTTAGAGAGGAGAAGGATCGGGATGTAAGGAGTTTGTTGGTCGTCCACAAAGTAACGCCTTCGCATATTGAGTTTTGTAACTGTCTCTCATACGATACACATTGTGCTGCGTGCTAGTGCTAATTTAACAAGTGATGTCAACAAATAAGCCATTCAGGTGATTTATGTTTGTAATTTATTTAGGTGCCAAAAGTAGGTATTTTATAGGTACCAAATTTTTAATCAAGAACACCACTCCCCGTCAATGGTGACCCGCTTTTCGTATGTTAAAATCAGGTCACCTTACACTAAAAACTCACCGTATAGCCGGGAATGATGCATTTTAAATCTGTCACGTCTGAAAGTCCTTCTATTGACATGGTGTGCAAGTTTGGAGAGATAAGTACCAGAGCTAAGGTGTCATCCTCACTTGACCAAGATTCAACATTATGAGATCCGTCACCAATAGCTTTCTATGTTTTTTTTTCTATGTGCGACGTTAATAAATGAATCTCGTTAGCATGGAAATTTGAAGCTCAGTGTTAGCCCTCATCACTTGACCGTGGCTCAAAATTATGAGGTTCATCGCCTCATAATTCGGCTTTTGATTGATTATTTATAAAGACTTGCGTCTAAAAGCCATCTTGATTCCCTGAACATAATGCCAATCCTATATCATTTCTACTATCATTCTCATATCTTTACTATTTTATCCATTTGAATGCAAAGGAGTGCATCCGAAAGAGCAAAAAATAATGAAGGTTTCTGTGGAATTGTATTTTCCCACCGATTTATGATAATATTTTAGAATAATTTCAAAGACCGAAAAACCCACAAACAAATCATTGAAATAGGATAAAAATACTTTTAAATAATTCGAGATAAAAACCAACGTTTTTATATGGTAGCAAAGTTTATTAAAAAAATATATTGAAGTAAGTTAAAACTAGTCGCAAATGTCTAAATATTGCATTGGAAAATGTCTAAATATTGTTCAGCCAAAAAAAAATCGCTAAGTTTGGCAATTTTTGAAATCGCGCCAAGTGGTTGGGATAAACTGCATTATTAAAATAATATTGAAATATTAGGTAAAACTTGTCGCAAATGTCTAAATATTGCATTGTTAGGCGAATAAGAACGATTCCCAAAGTTTCAGAGCTCTAGCTTGATGGGAAGTCGGTTAAATTAACGATCAAAAATGTGATGACACACACCAAGTGAAATACATAAAAATGTTTTAAAATCGGAAGAAAAATTTATTTCCGCTTTCCAGATCCACTGTTTTTGCAATCAAATAGATAAAATAGAGAGTAGAACGGTATTTCCATGAGATTAAAACTACGTTCACGAAATCAAAATTGCCCGTAGACGGAAAACCTTAACGTCGTTTTTTGAAACTATTGGCGGCAGACCTCATAATTTTAACTAATCAATTGACGAGGTCGACATCTGAACTGACACCCTATTTTTTGCATTTTGCCAACGTGAAGACTGAGCTTCGACAGATTTAACACGCTTCATCACTATGCGACCGGTCTTTAATGAAAATAAGGCCGACCACTAGCTGGATTAAATATGTATCGCGGCCTATTAAACACGGAATGAAAGAGGTTGGTCATTTATAACTGTAATTTCAGATGCCAACGTCCACTATTTTAGTGTAAAAGCTCTGCTCCGAAAGGCCTCAATGATTCCAAATATAACGCTAATCCTTGTTTATGTATCTGCATCCGGAATTGGAGTGTTGACGGTTTCGGCCCCAAGCTATCGTGCTCTGCTTATCATTTTTAATATAACAATTGACCTTCTTAGCTAGTTTCGTTCCATCTGTTCGCCGTCTCAATCCAGCGCCCGTCCTTACGCGTTTCTGGTCAAGGCAGAAAGTAAAATAGTGTCCACTGCCACGCATAGCCGCTCGCCTGCGAAAATGAAAAAAAAGAAAGAAGTTCCCAAAACGGGTCTTCCACTGAAACGCTTGGATTGCTCAAGAAATATATCTTACGGGATGTAGAACGTCCGTTTTGGGGATGTTTCATAGAAGGTGTTCGGATTTGTAAAGAAAGATTATTCCTTAAGAATTGTTTTGTGTGAGAAATTGATTGGGTGGGTAATTCCAATTCTTTGCTATATGTAGAGAGGGTGGGTTTCTTTTCTAATAATTATTATTAGACGGTGAATTGATCATTTAATGGATGGTATGATGTGTAGTAGATTCAAGGTGAGTATTTGTCAAGGAAGTGAGAGGTTTTACCTTGAAAAGTGCGAATGATTTATTTCGCTTTGTTTGTGTGATGTGTAATTTTCAATAAAGTGGATATTAGACAATTAAAAAGAGGCATTTGAGTTAAATTAATGTAAGCAATGCTGCGAAAATTCTTTTGGAAACTTGTTTTGGAATAATTATAAATTTATAATTTATGGTATAATTTTCAGTAGTACAAAGCATTCAAATGCGTCTTAGAAATTTTCAGAAAATTCTGTACTTAGCATGTAGGAATAAAATTTAAAAAAATGAAAAAGTTCTATGAAAGGAATAGATTTAGCCTCCCATGGTGTGTGTTTTTTTGTATAATTATTATTAAATTACTCAATTAAATATAAGAATTAAAGTGAAGGAGAAAATATGGAGAAATGGACAATAGTAAACTTTTCCGATATTAAAATGAAAGGAAACGATAAATTATTCAATTGAATATATTTAAGCTAAATGTAATTAAAGTTGAAGCAAAAGATAAATTATTAAATTTAATATATTTAAGCTAAATGTAATTAAAATTGAAGCAAATGGTAAAAAATTGAAAAAGTGATCTGGTACGTCAAAACGCCCCACCTAAAACAATAGCCCCTTAGGTGGCTAATAACAAACTTCGATTGCTTTGTAATTTATATCTGCTAAACGACAAAATTCGCATTAGTTTATGTGGTCATTGTAGCCTGATGGTCATGGTCGCTGGTGGTGGTTTGTTTCGAGTCTTGATGCCACTTGAGACCCGCCGTGTAGGCTAAAAGTGGAGCTTGCATGCTTTAGTATGAGAATCAGGATCACGAGAAACCCTAATGATCTTTTCTTTCCTCTGGGGTTTATTGTCTTTCGTAAACATATTTGACGCGCGACCGGGATACTCTCGTGATCTTCCTTCATTTTCGACCCTTCTTTTCTTGACAACCAATTTTTCACCTTTTTCCTCCCTATTTCTAATATCCTAATACACAGTATAGCTACATTAGGTGCAGCTATACTATACTGATGTATCTACAGGCGAAAGCACAGAATAGCTACATCAGGCTCTTGCGTCATAAATCTCTATTTTCACTCACTTATATTGACGTGGTATAGATAATTGGAGAATGGGATGCCATCTAAGGTGTTACCCGTATGGTGACAAGTGTGAAATAATAGTTCCATTGTAGCTCTTGCATGTCGTAAGAGGCGACTGAAATGGGTATTCAGTCGGAGGTAGAGCCAGAACTAGCCCTTTGATACTATCTGGGGGGTACTTGCCCCGGCAGATAGTATCAAATGGCTAATCCTCTAAGTTTGGGGACTCAAGAACTTGCCTTCTATATAGGTAGGTGAGGTCATCATGACCGCAAGGCACCCTAGTGATCTTTTTCTTTCACATGGGGTTTAATGTCTTTGGTAAAAACGGGTGACGAGTCCCAGGATATCCTACCGAACAGACTATTTTTGTCGGGGAACTTAACCCTCTCGGGCTTTAATCCCCTGTGAATTGGCTATTAGTTGGAGATGAGACTGAATTTTGGTTTAACACTTGCCTAGAAGTTAAGATTAAGATATAAAAATATTAAGATTACAGAGTAATAGCTTTTGGGAATATTTAAATTAATTATGAATTTATGCTGAATATATTATTATATTATAAGAAAATCACTAGTTAAAGTACTAGTGGGGTTAAGATTAATCAAAAAGAGTAGTTAGTTGAAGCTTATGAATTTTGGCTTAATATATTGCAGCAATAGTATATTGAATTCCTGCTTGCTTGTTCAGTCTGGTCACAGTGAGAGCGCGCGCTGTGATTGGTCGATGGTGAGGTGTGTTAACTCTTTATATATAGGTGGGTGTGTAGGGGTGAAGGATACCCTAGCGATCCATCTTTATTTTCGACCCTCCTTCTTGTGAACAATTTTTATCTTTTTTCATTTCTTTCGAACGCTTCGATCACAGCTAATCTTGTTTGGCGCAGCATGGCCACATCTGGCTCTTGTACCATTAAGTACTATCACTGTCACGCCAACTCATATGTTATCCTCGCCACATGATTGCAAGGTGTCTCGCCAATAGTCCTCGTGTTGCCTCTAAGTGCGACAGTCAATGAATTTGAATAAATCAGAACGTAAGTACCTTTATTATAATTATGCTTTTTAAAGTGTAAAAGTAGTAGAATAGAGTGTAAACCTGAGCAAGAATAGAAAACCGAAGTAATGCGTCTCACATTTTCACAATAATGATTTGTGAGGAAATCGAATTGCAATGCATTCGAAATTGGAATAAATAGTTTATACGTTTAGTTATATATATATAGATTAGATTAAGTATCCGTTCTACTCTTACGTATTTATAAGAAATAAAAACCAACGTTTTTATATGGTGGCAAAGTTTATTAAAAAAATTATTTAAATATTAGTTAAAACTTTGTAAAAAAACTCATATCTCTCTCGTCTTTAAGATCACTCTCTCTCTCTCTGCGTAATTCAATATATCTCCCATAGATGGCGCCAGGTTACTACACAAATTACGTTTCTAAAAAAAATTATTGAAATATTAGTTAAAACTGGTCGCAAATATCTAAATATTGCATTGTTAGGCAAGTAAGAACGGTTCCCAAAATTTCAGAGCTCTAACTTGATGGGAAGTTGGTTAAATTAACGATAGAAAATTTGATGACACACACACACCAAGTGAAATTCAGAAAAACGTTTTAAAATACAATGCTACCGTATTTTAATTTACGAATTAAAACAGTAGTAAATATAAATTAACTACCGTTATTATTTATATCTTAATAGTTCCATGACGGAAACCCTGAGAATTTATTTCTTGACGGCATGCATCATACTTAGCTATTTTCTAGACTTAATCTGGCAACCGTTTTCATTGCAATCCTACGTGTTTTCTCATTGCAGAAGTTGGGAAATTTTCTCTCTGAGATAATTGTATGATTGACTTGGAAAGAATGAGTAAATCCACTTTACACGTAAGCCAGCTGAATTATACCACTTACATGACCAGAAGTGTTCAATCACTAAAGCGACGGTGCGCTAAATCGTAATTTGTTCTTTTGTGGTTAAAATTACGCATGAGTAAGTGAAATTCAGGGCGGTTTGAAAACCTCCAGTTCTGATTTTTCTGTAGTAAAAATAATTAGACAGACAGATCACAAAATTCGTCATCTTAATTTAAGACGTAATGCAGGAACAAGTTGAGCAAAATTCCTATTTTTTTTTTTTTTTTTTTTGGGGGGGGGGATCATATTTAAATTTAATTTTTTATCATTAAAAATCTATTTCAGCTTTGTTTCTATCTTATTTAGAAACTGAGTCACAACTGTTTTAATATTACTCGAATATGAATTTCTCTAACCGGAAAGGTTCTAAAAACGACATTTTCCATTACTGAAAAACTCAGTATCTCTAAACGTTACGCATAAATGGGCCTGAAATTGTACATATACGTTTTTCAGATACCTGTGCATAAAATAGACTATTCTTGAGGTTTTATATTGAGTAGAAGTTTTTTTTTATTTTATTTTATTTTTATTGAGATGAATGAAAATCAGAATGACTTTTAAAGAAATTTTCATTGTGCAGAACTCGAACAACCCTAGCTTCCATGTAAAGGCTTATATTATGAAAGTAATTGTCTATTCTCTAGATAATGTTGTATTCTGTGATATTCAATTAACAAAACTTCAATATATTTAATTTCTTTTGAGTTACCGCGTTTTGTGGAAAGTCTCAAATTTTGCTTATATTTGTATACAATGACCTTTTGACAGTAAAACTATATAACAAAACTATTTTTGGGTGTTTTTCTAATTCTAAAGCCCTATAAGGTTATAAAATATGCAATTGTTGACAGAGTTTACTTTTATTCAAAAAGTTTTCTTCGAAGGTGTACTATTACACCATCGAAGAAAAATATTCGCCATTTAAGTAATCAGAATATATTTTTGAAGTTAAGCACACAGAGAGAGAGAGAGAAAAAAAAAGTGAACACCACTTCTTCCATTTATAAAATATTTATATCAAAATACTCTCGTGCGCAAAATTAAGAGAATTTGCACATAATGTCGAACTTCTGAAAAACTAATGGACAGATTTTAATGAAATTTGGTACAAATAAAAACATTTATAACTGGGAAAGAGATATGCCATTCAATAGACATTTTACACACGTATGATAATCAATAAAGCTCATAGTACATGGATGTACATTAGTTGATTGCTTTTATTAACGTTGCAATACAAGCAACACGAGGGCTATTGGCAACGGACCTCGTAATTTTGAACCTCTTTCAAGTGGCGAGGACGACACCAGAACTGGCACCTCCTTCTCCAAACTTCCACACCACACCAATGGGACGACTTAGAGCCGCGACAGATTTAACGTGCATAAGCCCTGACTACACGGCTAGTCTTCGATGACAAGGGTCGCGGTAGCCTAGTGGTCAAGGTCGTGAATTCGTGGCTGGCGGTTTTCGTTCAGTCGCGGGTTCGATCCTTGGCCACCAAAGACCCGCCGTGTAGCCGGGGCTGATGCACGTTAAATCTGTTCAGGGTCCAATGTCCTCCCGTTGGCGTGGTGTGGATGTTAGGAGAGGGGTTGTGCCAGCTCAGATGTCGTCCTCGTCACTTGACTGTGATTCAAAATGACGAGGTCCGTTGCCAATAGCCCTCGTGTTGCTTCTAGTGCGACGTTAATATAAACTAAACTCACTTAAGAGAAACAATGAATTTAAGAACGTCAACTGGACATTCTGATGTAGCCTAGTTGTCCAGGTCACGGACTCGCGGCCGGCGTTGGTTTTGTTGAATCGAAGGTTCGAGCCTTGGTGACACTAAAGACCCGCCGTGAAGTGGAGCTGATACACTTTAATCAGGTAGAAGCCTCCAAGCTCTCCCATTGGCCTGTTGTGGAAATTTAGAGAGAGAGGTGCTAGCTGAGGTGTGATCCGAGGCTCAAAAATGAGGGAAAATAATTCGGAGTCGTGAATACCATACCAATTTAAAGAAATTCACTCTCTGAAAGGAAAACTTAAGTTTTCGAGTCAAGGGTTTTGTCATTTGTTGACTAATTTGGAAGCTTGTTTTTCGAGCAATAAATCTTTAGCGCGCGTCATCACTTTTAAGAAGATTAACCGTATCTGACATATTTCTGGTGACTGCCTTTTCTGGAGATTATCTCTAATTAGCAATGAAAATTATGACGATTCAAACTTAACTATTTTCAACTAACCCGGTTACGAATGGGAAATACGCGAAACTGGGACAAATAAAACAAAGAAATGCACGTCATTGAAAGACCCTTTAGTTAGTGGACACGGTCTCAAATTGACGGTCGATGTTGCTTCCACCGAGTCATGAGCTGGTGCCTAGTGGTCATGGTTTCGGATTCGTGGCCGCTAATTTTCGTTCAGTCACGGATTCGATCCTTGGCCACTAAAGACCCACCGTGTAGCCGGGGCTGATGCACGTTTGATCTGTCGGGGCCCAAAGTCCTCCCATTGGTGTGGCGTGGGAGTTTTGAGAGGGTGGTGCCAGCTCAGGTATCGTCCTCGCCCTTTGACCGAGGTTCAAAATTACGAGATTCATCGCCAATAGCGCTCGTGTTGCTTCTAGTGTGACGTTTTAAAAACTAAACTAAACCGAGTCGTGAGTTCGAATCCATATGCTACTAGCTATTGATGTGATATCATTGTTTATTAATGTCTCTCTGTGAAGCAACACGAGAGCTATTTTCGACGGCCCTCGTAATTTTAAATCTCGGTCAAGTAATGAGGATGACACCTGAGTTGGCTCACCCTCATTAACAGGAGGGCTTTGAGCCTCTATTGACTTAATGTGCCTAGCCCCAACTACAAGGCGAGTCTTTAGTGGCGTCAGGATAAACCCACGACTCGACGAAATTCGCGGCCGCGAGTCCACGGTCACCCCAGTGCCATTAAAGACCCACCGAGTAGCGGGGTTGTTGCTCGTTAAATGTGTCGAAGCTCAAAGTCCTTCGATTGGCGTGGTGCGGAAGTTTGGAGAGGAAGGTTCTAGCTCGGGTGTCATCTTCGACGTTTGACCCAGGTTCGGAAATACGAGGTCAATTTCAAATAGCGCTCGTGTTGCTTCTCAGTGCGACAGTAATAAACAATCGCGAAGTATTAGTTTAGAGAATAGATTAAAACATAAAAGATTTATTTTATTTTGATTTTATGACAGAAATAATTATATTTAGCTTTGAATATATTTAATATAATAATTTATCGTTTGCTTTAATTGCAATATTTAAGAAGTACATTATTGTCCATTTCAACATTTTATCGTTTGTGTTTCAATCGCAATATTTAATTCAATAATATGTTTTTTATAGCATAAACTCGTTTGTTCTGTTATTTTTATTATCAAAAGTTGACATTGTTTTTGTTCGGCAGAGGATTTTTTTTTTCTTGAAAAGAACGAGAAGATGACAATGGAATAAGGAATGTAGTAACATATGAAGAAGTAGTTATTATTTTAGAATTGTTTAGTAATCAATCAAGACACAGTTATGTTTTATATCATGATATTTATTACAAGATTATACAAACTTTCTAGAATCGGACAAATAGTAATGAAATGTTTCTGAATGGAAATCAATAACAAAAATAACTTTGTTTGAATAGTTCCTTGCTGCCTACGACACAAAAAGAGTTTAAGGCTCCCGTCTACCCGCCATTTTGATTTCGTGGACGTAATGTTAATCCATCCTATAAGGAACTGACTTTAATTCTCACATCTTTATTATTTGAGCTATTTAATCAATAAATGCATCTGAAACAAAAAATAATGAATGCTTCTGCAATGAATACTTTTCTCGATTTTAAAATATTTGAAATATTTTTTGTAAACGGAAAACTAAACGAATCATTAAAATAAAAATATTTTGAAAATATCTTAATACGTAAC
>BMAW01094742.1:112246-183438 GCA_019974015.1 Nephila pilipes
TAAATTCAATGCATGTATTAAAAATCATCGACGAATCAATCTTTAATTCTTTGCTTTTTAATTTTAATTAATGTTTCTCTTTTAGTTGATTTATTCCTTCTTGATTAAAAATCGGCTTGCTTGTTTAATTAATTTACTATAATCACTCACCGTATTTTTGTTCTTTCGTCCGTATGCAATCCATTAATTTTGAAGTTAGTCATTCGATTTGTTTTTTATCATACGATATTGTTTTTTTCTCATATCTTTCATTTAGTTTCTCATTATTATTTTCATAAAACAAAAGAACAGAGAAGGGTCATCAAGTTATTTCTTATAATTAAATAGTTGTGCAATTTTAATACACTTTTTATTCTTATAATTACGAATATACTTGAAAATATAATTAAAATTCTAATTTTTATAATTAGTAGATACATTTTTTGTACAATTCGCAGTGTTCTATTTTTGGGACTTATATTATTTTTTCTAAGGAGAATTATATAGTATGTTTGGGTTAAAAATTAGAAAGGCAATTTGAAAATGTGCTAATACATTTTGTGTTCTGAAAAATCGTTGAGTCTGAAAAAATTACAATTAAATAAATACACTAAGTACATAAATAATTAAAGAAATTAATTAAAGAAATACACTAAGTACAATAGTCTCTCCTTCATCCGGCATTCGGATGGTTCGGTTCATTCTATAATCTGGCACCAATCGAGCCGTTCGTTTTTGAAATGTTTCGTGTTTAATTGGGAGTATGTTGACCTCGACTGACAAGTCTCTATATTCGCATTTCGCACTGCTCGCATTTTCGCCCTGAGTTTAACGTAACCGTACATTTTCATATCAGTATAATGTTGTTTGTTTTCTGGAGGTTACATATCACATTCATCTGTTTTTTTATTTGCATTCTGATCGCGAGTCAATTATCTTTGGTTTCCCCCCGATAAAACTATATTAACGTTCAATAATTCGACAAATTTGCTCATTCAACAAGGCAGAGGTTCTGAATTTGCCGGATTAAAGACAGCTTGATGTACAAATAACTATTTTTAAAAAATTATAAGTTTAGAAAGATTGTATAAAATTATTTTCGGCAGTATTCTTTACAGAAATTTAAATCACCAACTACTTTAAATTCGTAATGTTAATCCTATGGAATTTTTTATTCTCATCCTCAAATGATCTAGATTGTTGTATTTAGTTGAATGCGATGGAGAACACGCGGAAAAGCATAAAAAAAAAGTTTTTTGCAGAACTTACTATTGTCTCAGATTTTTGAAAATATTTTTCGTCTACTTCAAGTATTTATTTGTAGGGTTCATTCCCCCCCCCCCCCCAAAAAAAAAATCGAAAGTATTTGTTTGAATGCAATAAAATGCATCCGAAAAAGCAAAAAATAATGGAGGTTTTAGCGGAATAACGTGTTTTCTCCGATATTTAACAATATTTTTACTCCAATCTTGATAATTCGTTCGTGGGTTTTCCGTTTTTTAATAAGTAGTTTCTTATATTGAAGATAAAATGTAATTCTGCAGAGCCCTTCATTATCTTTTGCTTTTAGAATGCACTTTACGGCATTCAAATACATATAATACTCTAGCTTTGAGAAGAAAAAAAAAGTAGAAATTCCTTAGAATTAACAATACGTACACGAAATCAAAATGGCGGGTAGATGGGAGTCAAGGCTCCCGTCTACCCGCCATTTTGATTTCATGGACGAAATGTTAATTCTAAGGAATTAAGACTTTAATTCTCACATCTTTACTATTCAACCTATATGAATATAATAAAGTGCATCTGAAAGAGCAAAAAATAATGAATGCTTCTGTGGAAGTACTTTCTTCCTCCGATTTTTAAAAATATTTTTATCCCTATTTTAATGATTCGATTACTTGTTTTCTGGTCTTTAAAGAATATTTTTAAAAATCGGAGGAAAAAAGTAATTCCACAGAAGCATTCATTACTTTTTGCTCTTTCAGATGCACTTTATTATATTCATATAGGTTGAATAGTAAAGAAGTGAGAATTAAAGTCGTAATTCCATAGGAATAACATTGCGCCCACGAAATCAAAATGGCGGGTAAACGGGAGCCTTAACTCTAAAATTACATACGGTCAGTTGGCAACAGATATTTTAATATGGAACCACGGCCATGTGACATGGATAACGTCAAAGTAGGTTCCTTCTCTCTTGAATTCCACATCACATGACGGTGTAGAATTTACAACGTATCCAGCCTCATAATACAACATTATGGTTTATAGCTGAATCAGGACTCGAACATATAACTCATACATCACTGGCCACGAAACTTAACTCTCGAGCTGATTTATTATAAACGTTGTACTTAGAAGCAACACGAGGGTTAATGGCGAAAATCTTCGTAATCTTGAGCCAGGATCAAGTGGCGAAGGTGATGCCTGAACTGGCACCCTACTCTCCTAACTTCCACACAACGTCAGCATAGAGAGTTTGAGCCTCGACAGATTTAAGTGCAGATGTAATGGGTCCATAGGGTCATCAGATTCTTAATTCTCTGATGTCATGGCCTTCCCAAGTCTGATGTGAATATTCGATTACGCAATTCTATTAGTTGTTTGATTCTGAAATCCCAATCAATTCCACGAAAGTTGCCTTTTTATTTAGAACTAAAACGAGATAAATTATTTTAAAAAAGTTACGATACTAATACTTATTTCTTTCATTAAATGTTTCCATTCTAAAGCACTTTAATCCGAACGCCAATTTATAAAATTTCCGAAAATTAATGGTTCCGGAATACTTAACGTAAGAAAGGATTTTCTCAAAAGTACTTACAATGCTGAAAAAGCAATAGATCATTTATCTAAATATGGGTCATTAGAATTACATATCCACATAGCATTGCTTGATGGATGATTTTAGAAGCTTTGCAAGTGAAAAGGTTAAGTGATATTTGTTTAGTTACATCACTTTTTTAGAAAGTGGGTCATAATATTCTCTTTTTCTCTGACCCAAAAGAGTCGTTTTAGCCCGGCTCGTTCAACCTGTCTGTTATTGAGTTTAAGGGTCACAGAGTTGTTTAAGCCTACAACAATACTCGCGGGAAAATACGTCACAGTATGACAATGCGTACGGTCACCATCATTACAAGCAGGCCCATTCCTGGTGATTGTGTGCAAGTTTTTTTGTGCGCCCCATTATAAATTTAAAATACAAAAAAAAATTGTGTGCACACAATTTTATTTATTGATGTTAAGCAAAATAAACAAGGGGTACTTGCAAAATAAACAATAAATGTGATTATTTTATTAACGTCGCACTGAGATGCAACACGAAAACTATTGGTAACGGACCTCGGTCAAGTGACGAGGACGACACCTCAACTAGGGGCTGCGGTAGCCTAGTGGTCAAGGCCGTGAACTAGCGGCCGGCGGTTTTCGTTCAGTCGCAGGTTCGATCCTTGGAAGCCAAAGACCCGCCGTGTAGCTGGGGCTGATGCACGTTAAATCTGTTCGGGGCCCAAAGTCCTCCCGTTGGTGTGGTGTGGATGTTAGGAAAGGGGGGTGCCAGCTCAGGTGTCGTCTTCATCACTTGACTGACGTTCAAAATTACGAGGTCCGTCGCCAATAGCCCTCGTGTTGCTTCTAGTGCGACGTTAATAAAAACTAAACCAAAATAAACTAAACAGTTGGCTCCTTCCTCTACAAATTTCCTATTACGTCGATGGATGGGTTCCTATTACGAACTTGGGAACCCCCCCCCCCATGTTTAACGTGCTTCAGCTCCGCTATACAGTGAGTCTTTAGTGGCATCAGGGATCGAATCCACGACGAAAGAAACGCAGGTCGCGAGTCCGAGACCATGACCACTAGGATACTGCGGCCACAGCAAACAATAAAAACAAAAACACTAACATTTTTTTAAAAAAATTATAAACATTATTTTTAAAGTTACACAAAAAAAAGCAAGAGATATGAACAGTACAAAAAAATAAACCAGTAAAAAATTATTATATTATAAATTCAATTTTTTATAAGTCTTTATTATAAAAGTAATAATATGTTGGTCTCTTGTGTTCACTGTATTGCACAAAACAATCGTTGGATAAGAGTTTTGACCTTGCACAGGTAACTTTCTTTGCATAGGACATCGTCCGAATTTGGTACCCATAAATTTTGCCTCCTGCGTGAGGGCATTTGCTGCGCATCCACCAAGGAAGGGCCTGATTACAAGAACGTATGTGGCCACTTGTAGCCTATTGGTCATGGTCACGAACTGCCGACAGGCGTTGTTTTCGTCGAGTCGTGGGTTCGAGCCCAGATGCCACTGAAGTCCCGCCATGTAGTGGGGCTGATGTCATGGTGGAATCACATTGTGGTCCAAAGTCCTTCCATTGGCGTGACTAAAATGGGTACCCAGCGTCTGGGGGTATAACCGGGCACCCTGCCCCTGGGGATTACATCAGGGGACCTCAGGGACTTGCCTTCTTCAGGTAAGTACGGGCATCATGACACCGAGGCACCATAGTGATCTTTTTCTTGACCAATGGGGTTTACTATCTTTTGTGAACACGGCTGAAGCACCCCCGAGTTGCCTGAGCGATCATGCTTCTATTTTTGACCCTCCCTGTCAACCAATTTTTGTCTTTTATTTTTCCAATTTTTTCACTTCTAGACGACAGTTAAATCTTGTTTGGCGCAGCATAGCTGCATCTGGCTCTCGTGCCAATGACTTTTACATTCATTCACTCCATTGGCGTGATGTGGAAGTTCAAAGAAAGTGTGCCAACTCGGGTATCGTCCTCATCATTCATCCTCGAAGCTCGAAATTACGAGGTCTGTCGCCAATAGTCTTCATATTACTTCTCAGTGCGATGTTAATAAACAATCATATCACTCATGTGGCAATTATTGCGACAGACTTCGGTGTTTTGAGCTTCGAGGACGAGTGACGAGGATGACACCTAAGCTGGTACCTCCCTCGTCAAACTTCCATACCACGCCAAGGGCTTCGGTGTGGATATTGAATGCATTTGAGGCAGATTAGTTAAACATTTAAGTCGCAGTGGCTACGCAAAATGTTTCAACTAATTTTTGGAAATAAATTACATGAATACACCGCCAGGAGGCGTCTTGTCTCGTCTAAATTAGAGAGCATGGGTTCATGGGTAATATTTCTGAGAATATTTAGTTCTTGACCACTTAAGGCGGGTTTTTCCTTCTTTTGATAAAATTTCTCCTGATCAATAGAGTAGGTTAGTTTACATACGGGTTGTGTTTGGGAGCCTTTGTATATTTAGTAAACTAATATAAAAAAAATTTTATGCATATTTGGCACGTAGAGATTGTAAATAAATATGGTAGAAAAGACATCGCTCTCCCTCTCTTCTTTGTTGGATTATTGTTCTTTATCAACATAGTACCTAAAATCCAGGCCAATGAATGAGGAATCTACGCAGACACTTAAAGGAAAATCTTCAAATATATATTGCATGTCTTTTTAAAATCGATTTCGGAAACACGATGAATACTTTTGAAAAACTGAAAATTAAAAGAGCCGCTTTGTGCGGAAGTATAACTAAATTAATAGCGAAAACAGAATCAATTTCGGATTCTTCGGTTGAAGATACTGTTTCTGAAGGAATGCTTGAATTCTTGGAACAAATAAATAAAAAGAAAATGATTTGAACATTGTGAATTCAGAAATTGCCATAACCGATCCTTCCATATTTGAAAATTAATTAAAAACAAGCAAATAATATTCCGATAAAACGACAAGCATAAAATTTCAAATGAATTTCGAATTCAAAAGGTAAATACTCTTGACAATAGCGTCGTGGAAAAGAAAGAGAACAAACCTTTTCAATCTTCATGTTTAAAATTACCCAAGTTATCAATTAAACCCTTTTATGGGGATTCCAGTTTGCTCTTGGAATTTTTTTAATACTTTCAATCTATACACGAAAACCCTTCTTTGACAAAAATTGAAAAATTTGTGTATTTGAAATATCAGGGCAAGCTTCTGATTTGGTTTCTAGATTTTCCTTAACCGAAGAAAATTATGAACAGTGTTTGGAATTGTTACGAGATCGTTATGGCAAATATATATATATATATATTATTGCAATTCATATGGATAAATTATCAAGTTTAGAAACCGTAAAAAATTCTAATTTGAAATGTTTAAGAAAATTATTTGATGCTTATGAAATTAATATTAGAAATTCGAATATTTTGGGTGTAACTGCGGGCTCATGAGAATTTTTAAAATCCTATTCTTAAATTACTGCCATCAGATTTAGTGCTTGATTTTCATAGAAAATGAAATCCAACCAAAATTGATGTAAATAAATTAATCCCATTTTTGAAAAAAGAAGTTGAATGTAGAGAAAGCGAGTTAAATGTAATTCAAAAAAAAATCTCTATGATGAATCTATCGTAACAGGAAACACACCACTTAGAACAAACAGGTCAATTGAAAAGTCCCCGGCCTACCATAGTAAAACACATTTTTTTGGCAAAATTAGTTTTTTTTTTGTTCAACATAATTAATTCCCTTCAAGGATGATACACTGATTATAGCGACCCTCCAACTTTTCGATACCATTTTTGTAGTACGATTTGTCCTTTGCTTCAAAATAGGCCTCAGTTTCGGCGATCACCTCTTCATTCGACGAAAATTTCTTCCCAGCGAGCATTCTTTTGAGATCTCAGAACAGGAAATAGTCGCTGGGGTCCAGATCTGGAGAATGCGGTGGATGAGGAAGCAATTCGAAGCCCAATTCATGGATTTTTGCCACCGTTTTCACTGACATGACACGGTGCATTGTCTTGGTGAAGCAGCACTTTCTTTTTCTTCAAATGCGGCCATTTTTCGGCGATTTCGTCCTTCAAACGGTCCAATAACGCTATGTAATAGTCGCTGTTGATGGTCCTTCCTTTTTCAAGGTAGTCAATGAAAATTATTCCATGCGCATCCCAAAATACAGACGCCATAACCTTGCCAGCCGACTGATGCGTTTTCCCACGCTTTGGAGCGGGTTCATCGTGTGTAGTCCACTCAGATGACTGTCGATTGGACTTCGGAGTGAAATGATGGAGCCATGTTTCATCCATTGTCACATATCGACGCAAAAACTCGGGTTTATTACGCTCGATCATCTTGAAACACTGCTCCGAATCATCAACTCGTCGTTTTTGGTCAAAAGTGAGCTCGCGCGGCACCCACTTTGCACAGAGCTTTCTCATACCCAAATATTCGTGAATGATATGATGTACACGTTCAGTTGATTCTTTAGAGTGTCTGCTATTTCATTCAATTTCAATTTACGGTCATTCAAAATCATTTTGTAGATTTTTTTAATGTTTTCGTTGGTAACAACCTCTTTTGGGCGTCCACTGCGTTCAGCGTCTTCGGTGCTCATTTCACCACGTCTAAACTTAGCATGCCAATCCTTGATGGTTGATTTTCCTGGGGCAGTGTCCGGAAACTTGGCATCAAGCCAAGTTTTTGCTTCAACTGTATTTTTTCCCTTCAAAAAGCAATATTTTATCAACACGCGAAATTCCTTTTTATCCATTTTTTTCACAATAACAAAAGTTGCTTCACTCAAAATGCTATAATTCACAAACTAATGATCCGACAGCTGTCGAATTTATACACGCATCTTTTGAGGATTAGGGCTAACTAAAAAAATATGGATTTAATTCTAGTAGCGCCATCTATGTGTCAGGCCGGGGACTTTTCAATTTACCTGTTATAAGCAACTGCATCCACATGGCAGGCATAATACTTCTTCAGCTTCTGCTTTGAACATAACAACGTCTAAATTTTGTATTTTTTGTAAAAGTAGTCAGCATTATGGATCTCGATGTAAAAATTTATCTGATAATAAAAAAAAACACGTGCTAAATGAAAAAAAAAAAGGGTAGATGTTACAGGTGTTTTAAATTTAATTTATCCGAAGATTGTAAAATTAAAGTTAATTGTGAAAAATGTACGAGTTCTTCACACATACAATTATTCTGCCCAAAAGAACGAGAACCCAATTTACAATCAGAGCAACAAGAGAATGAAATTGTTGTAGGCACTTCGCAATATCCTAACTCCGCTATTTTGCTAACTTGCAATGTTCTAGCTTCATCAGAAAATAAAACCTTAAGCGTAAGAATATTGTTGTGGATTAGGGAAGTGAAAGAACATTCATACTATACAAGAAATAGCCAGACGTTCTTAATTTAAAACTGATACGTAAAGGAGAAACTATTACTCATTTATTTGGGGAAAAAATTTCCGAACTTTTCGACTTCGATTTGGTTAAACTACAGCTAAAGAGTCCTCATAACTCAAACAACATGATTTCAATTGAGACATTAACCGCTCAACATATTTCTGGCGCCTCTTTGAGTTCACGATTTATAGTCAACAAAATAAAGGTGTTAGTTGAAGTCCATGACGAAATGGCAGACTCTGGTAAAGGAAAAATTCAGCTTTTGCCTGGTGTGGACTTTTTCTTGCGAAGTAATAAGGGGTGCGCCCATTAGAATAACTAAATATCTTTTCACTCAAAAAAGTTTATTTGGGCATATTATTTATGGAGCGTTGCCAAATATGACATCGGACAAATCGTCTGCTTGTTTCCGCGTTTCAGTTGAGAATAATTTGGGGTCTTAGAAATCGAATCGATCGGATGTGATACAGTGCAGGAAATTAAACATGATTCCGGATTTGTTAAAGAATAAGAAAAAAATTTAACTTTTCGCGGATGGTCGATATGAAACAAAATTACTTTGGAATCTACAGGAGACACAGTTAAACAATAATGAGGTGGCAACAAAATGGTTTGATAATTTGTCAAAAAAATGGATGAATGACAAATTCTTGCTTGATAGTTATAATAAAGTTTTGAGGGAATAATTACGAGAGGGTGTCATTGCAGAATGCCTACATAAATCTGTTAGCGAACGTTCAGATTATTTGCCTTATAGACCAGTGGTAGATGAAAATAACGTGAGAGGATAGTATATGATGCGTCATCAAAGGGAAAGAACTGAAAGGAAAAAGCTAGGAACATGAAATTGACATTTCTTTTTTTGAAAAAATATTCCAGTAACATTTTAATGTGAACTTTTCCATACATTATGAAAATAATCGGAAATTCTTGGATGAAAATTTAAAAAAAAAAACTCGTAAATGTAAATAAACAAATTTTAACATTTTTTGGCAATCAAAAAACTTTGCGTTTCGTTTGGTGTATTTTGAATACAAGAATACTTAAAAAAAAATTTCATTTGTAATAAATGAATGTAAGCAAAATAAAGAGCGATTAAAAGGTACGAAGTCTCTTAACAAAAAAGACATTTAAAGAGTAAAAAACAGTCCATTTTGAAAATATTTTTGTATATAATAATACATAATTAATTGTTCATAGTACTTTTAAAAGCAAAAAATAAATAAATAAAATATCAATATGTGCAAACATTTTATTATATAGAGAAAATGGCGTCGACAAAAATGCGTGGACATAAAATAAAAGGATACATAGTGTTAGCTTCAAAAGATTGACATTATAAATACGTTATGACGACAATAGTTAGTTAGCTTGAGATATATCTACATTGTCAATATATATTTAATAATTTACCGTCTGCTTTTATTTTAATATTCGAATAAAATATTACTGTCTGATTTTAATAATTTATTGCATTTACTCACTTATTTTTAATATTTCATTTAATAGTTTATTTTTATGGCAGGATCATTTCTTTTTATTCTTTTTGTCATTAACAATGGCAACGTTGTTCTACTTTGGAATGCTTTGCTTGTGAAAATAAAAATGCATTACGAATTTGAAGAAGGTATTTTCTTTTATTGATAGTCATTCCTTCTGTGAAGCCTGGAGCTCGGAAGTACTCTTACTTTCCGCTAATTAATATTCATTTTGGATAAATCTTCTTTTTCGAGAACTTTACAGGAAAAGAAAAAAAAATACCTTAGCACATGTTAAAATAATGTTAACAAAGCCACATTTTGTTGATTCCCCCACCCGTGTCCCTCTAATTGAAAATCTTCGATACCACAAAGAGAAATTTCGAAACTAACTTCTTTTTTACCTGCTTTCCCTTTCGCAACTGATCAGAAATCTACAGTCAGACTGCAAGTTGATCGGAACCCGCATCAGTTGAATGATAAATCTCATTACATTTTCATTACGTATGCATAAGAAACAATAACTCAATTCGAGTGCTAAAAGAAACTGACATTCATGAGACACAGGAAACAGAATCTTTCCCCACGTCCGTTTAAATCATTTGATTATTGTTTGCTTTCAAACTGGACAAACGGAAGAAGATTCTTCATGTATTAATGCATCTCGTCTCAACTGATGCGTTGACCGTCTTGACCGAGATACGACTTCCATTGTGTATGCAAGCGGCATCTGTCCAGACAGAGAAACCTAGACACTCGCCAACGTTCTGCAACGTTGCCTCTTTCGTTTTGAGTGACCGCCATTTGCATATCTGACGATCTTTTAGAAAGGGATTACTGGAGCGGACTTATTCCATATTGTAAAATGTGGGAATGAATTGCTAAGGGTCCATCTTTTGATTAGTTTTGCATAGGATTAGTCCCAGTCGATTTGTTAAAGGGATAGCTTAAAATTTGCTGAATATAAAATGATCTATTAACTGTGGAATCAAGGAAACGGTGGTTATGGTTTATTGTCAAACTTTTAAATAATGATACGTTATCGGAGGAAAATGAAGTACCACCGAGAAATGAAATCTAAAATTACTTTTTTCCCCGAATTACAATAGCTTTATTCATTGACTGCTTCGTTCTAAAGTTGCAAAAGTAGAAAATCGAAAATCAAACGGAAAATGGTTTATATATATGGCTGTACGAACATATTTAAGAACTGAATTCAATCACATTTAGTCTAAAGGTTTATAATATAAAATAATTTTATAGCTATATAAAATATTATCTAGCTATAAAATTATTTAATTGAGCAACGCAAACATTTTTTTTAAAAAAATCACAAGTAAACTAAGAAGTTATTTATTAGTACCATTAAGAAATAAGGCATAAACCAAATCAAAAATAGACGGATAAAAAGTGCAACCTAAAAAGTGCATGATAATGAATTCTCGAAATTTAACACTAAAAAAAAAGAATTAGAAGACACTAAATTAAATAGAAAATAACAAGAGGAAAACCAGAAATATCAGAGATATATAAAATGAAAAAAAATTTAAAACAAAAAAAAATTGTAGAAAAGAAACAAAATTGGAAAATAATATATTTAAAGTTACAACAGGCTTTAGACTCTTAGGCTGGATTATTCTAGAATTATTGACCAAACTTTCCCCATCAACAAAATATATTATTAAAAAAATGGTTATAAAACCAAAAATACAATTGAAAAAAATCTAAAAGAAAGCTCAAAAACAATAAAAATCAAGAATTCAAATAGATAAAAAAAAATTTAATTTTTGTTAAGTATGATTTAAAACTAAAGAATTAAGTAAGAAAACATATAAATAACAAAACGATAATTAAATCATTATAAAAATTAAAAGGGGACAGTGCCGAAATAAAAGAGTTATCTAGATGAAATTTATTTTATGTGTTAATTGATTCTTATGTACATAATTTTGCAAATGATAGCTATGGGTATACAACCCACAGTAAGGAGAAGATAAGAGTTCCATCTGCCGAGTTCTACAATGGCTGCCTTCGAAAATGAAAACGGTGAAAGAAAGGCATTACTCTGGATAGTAACTATGTAAACAAATCTTACGGATAATGAATAACAATTATGTTTCTATCTCAATTATTTTAGCAATAATTAAAGCCTTACGATACCCAAGGTTAATAATTAAAATTTTGATACTGTGGTTACACTTCTATCTACTGCTTCCTGAAACCAAACAAATAGACATTAAGAGTTATAATTCACAACATTATGTACATAAGGATAGATTAATAAGCAGAATAAATTTTATCCAAATATATTTCGGTTATTTCTTAATAATTAAAACATTACGATGTCCTCTCGTACCGGGTGTGTGGCGAAAGTTCGCTTGCGATCTATTTAACATTTTGCTTATAAATTTCTTACTATATCAAAATAAATCAGGTGTCAGTTGAAAGAAAAAACGGTACTTGTCTATTAAAGCGGCGCCCGCCAAATTAAGAATACGCCAATGTCGCCAAGCTAGTTAAAAGCGCCAAGTAAGCGGAGCGCGAAATTGAAATGTAAGAAAACAAATAACACACCAATAAATAATATAAAACTTTTTTTAAGTAATATTTTTATTTAATAATCTTTTATATGTTTAGTGATAAATCTCATCCCAATAAGTACTGTAAAAATTTAGATGTTTAATATTTACATAAATTTTAGAACATCAATCTACATAAAAGGCCATATTTCCGAAATTGCGTTCACTATTTTATAGAAAGCATTTTTTTCCCTATATATTTCCTCCACATAAATTCTGCCGGGTACGATTCTAGATGATGCCGCGCCGTTTCTTGCTACGCCACTTTGAGAAACCCCACATTCTTTCAACATTTTGCGTGTGAACTCCCGTCGACGATTCTACAAAATTGTACTTATGGTTCTCTGTGAAATGTGTAAAATCAGCATCCATTTCACTGTTTGGTAAATTGAAAATTGTTAACGACAATTTCAAAGGCAACAAAAAAAAAAAAGTATTAAAAAAAATACGAAATCGGTAACGTTAACAGGAAAGCGATATTTTACTAAAAAGATGAAGTGCTTTTTTTTAGGACTGCAATTGTAGGAGTTTACAACCAAACGGGGCGATAAATCTTACTGTTTGGCGATTTTCCATCTACACCCGAAATCGTAATTTGGCGGGCGCCGCTATAATAGATAAGTACCGAAAAAACTCAGATATAGCTTGCACTCTAAAATTAGATTGGATAATAGTGTCCACAAGCAGAAGTGGATAATTTTTATCCTCTTTTTAATGAATTATAATCGGTCTTTAAACTGAGATAGCTACATACTAATATGTATTCAAAACAAGGGCAAAGAAACGACAAATTTGAAGATATACACTTTTTTTCCATGTGTTTATTCCAATGGAAGTTGGTAACTCTCAGATTTAACTTAAATTTATTTGTGCAACCCACAGTTACTTTTGCACCGGTGAAAACTCTTTTTTTTCTCTCATAATCACACTTGTCAAGGAGCAATAAAATAGGTTGATTAATTAATAAATAAATTTCATCTAAAAAAAACAGAATCTTTTATTTCTAATGACTTCGTGAAATTCTTGCGGTTTTAACATTGGAACGACTGCTTTTCATTACTCTGCTTATGCGCCACATCTTAAGGCTCTCGTCTATCCGCCATTTTGATTTCGTGGACCTATGGAATGTCGACTTTAATTCTCACATCTTTACTATTCGATCTATTGGAATGCAATCAAGTGCATCTGAAAGAGCAAAAAATAATAAGTGCGATTTTTTGCTCTTTCAGATGCATTTTATTGCATTCAAATAGTAAAGATGTGAGAATTAAAGTCAGAATTCCATAGGATGAACATTATGTCCACGAAATCAAAATGGCGGGTAGACGGGAACTTTAAGGCTCCCGTCTACCCGCCATTTTGATTTCGTTAGCTTAATGTTAATCCTATGGAATTCTGACTTTAATTCTTATATCTTTACTATTTGATCTATTTGAATGCAATAAAATGCATCTGATAGAGCAAAAAATAATGAATGCTTCTGTGGAATTACATTTTTCCTAAGATTTTTAAAAATATTTTTATTCTTATTTTAATGATTCGTTGTTGAGTTTTCCGGTCTTTAAAGAATATTTTCAAATATTTTTAAGAATCAGAGGAAGAATGTAATTCCACAGAAGCATTCCTTATTTTTTGCTCTTTCAGATGCACTTTATTGCATTCAAATAGTAAAGATGGGAGAATTCAAGTCAGAATTCCATAGGATTAACATTAAGCTGATGAAATCAAAATGGCGGGTAGACGGGAGCCTTAATCGAATATATTAAGGAATAATAACGGAACTGCTATTGAAGACAAGTAAGAGCAAACAAAAATCCTTTGTGAATTATCACTGGAGAATAGCTAATATATGTCGCTTTCTCTCGAATTCCAATTTAAATGAACAATCCTAAATTATGATTCAAATATGAAATCTTAGCTTATTTAATCACTCATTCGGAATTCAATAATTCGCACTAACAGTAACTTCGTAACTCAATACTGTAACTAGAATTCTCTTCAATCCACAAAGCAAATTTTGTTGCTTAAATCATACGTCTCTTTCAGTAAGTCATTATCCTTTATTTCCCTTCATTTCTATTTCATTTATATATCATGATCTCTATTTTTTTTCACTTCACTTCAATCTTCATCTAATTTACCTAATCGCGTTTCATTTTGGTTGGGACGGAATTCATTAATCACTTCACTAATCTCGATAAAAGTCCCCGGGATTAGTGAAGGGAAAATCATGAATAGCTCAACGTCTCTACACTAGTTCATAACCCTCTCTGCATTTTTTGACAAACATTTCATCAAGTGAAACAATCGATATGTCAAAAGGAACTAGTTTCTAATCGCTGAGAACTAAACACAAACTATGTTATTCGCATTAATGCTGAATTATTCGGTCGAAAAAAGAAATTTTTTTTTAGCCGTCGAAAAATAACTCAAATTTAAATAAACTATTACAATTAAATAGCCACAAACTTTTGCATTATGATATGGCAACAACCATATCATATCAAACAGGCTTATACAATTCACTAACCTAACCAAGCCGATTCAACTAAACGGATTGAAGACAGCATTATTCATTCAAAAAAAACTCTCTTATCACCATTTCCGTTCACATTTCAATGAGATTTACTTCGAATAATCTCCATTCGAATGCAAAAGAGAATAGTTCTTTTCTTTCGTCCGCGTCCAACGTTTCTTCTAAACGCCTTTCAAATAAAGAACTCTTAAGTGAGTCGAGATAGGGCTACGCCCGTTGCTCATATTCTTTTCAAGAACAATGTGCTCCAGGAATTTATATTGTTTTGGGCAGAGGGCATTGTTGACCCTCTGAATTCTAGCATCACGACTCACTGCGCATCCACTAGCGATAAAAGAGTCGTGCGCGATTTTATCGCAGTGTGGTTGTCAAAACTGCGCATGCGCGAAGTTGTCCATTGACTACGGCAGGGTGGGGTTTGGGAAGAGATCTGAATGGAAGAATGCAGAGAACTTAAATAATGAGTTGTTTGCATTGTTCGTTTATACTATCAAATATTTTGGTATCAAATAAAAATAATTCCATGGTATAGTATTGTTATTCATCAGTAAACAGAAACTCAAAAAGCTTTTAGTTTAAATCTGTTAACTTCGCCATCTGTGCTTTGGCTCAGTATGGAAAAAAATCGGAACACTTTTTCAAACAAAAAATTTCCTTGTTTTTTTTTAATCATATTCTATACATATCTGACACAAATAACTATAGATGGATAGCAAAATATTTTTTTAATATTCTCCCGAATTCTGCCTGAACTTTTTTTTATTTATGCATATACCCAACTTTGCGTAGGATTTGAAAAAAAAAAAAAAAATCATTTAATAACAATTTATATATAGGTACATATAATTTGAAATTTATATGTGATCGAACGTTAAAATTTAAATCACAAATAAACTAGGAAATAATTTCAATAATTAAAACAATATGTAAAAAATCACAAATGAACCAATGAGAAAGAAAACATGCACCAAATCACAAAATAATCAGATAAAATTGTAAACAGAAAAGTGAATGAAAATATGTTATTCATGTTTAACTATTAAAGAAAAATATATATGTTCAAAATAAAGTAAATTAAATGAAAAATATATATACAAAATCAATGATAACCAATCAATAATAATCAAAAAGACATAGTTATTGAAAAAATTAGCAAAACCAAAAATATAAATGAAGGAAAAAAAACCTTTTTGGAAGAAAAAATATAAAAGTTGAAAAGGGCCTTTGACTCTTAGGCTGGGTTATTCTAAAATTATTGGTCAAACTATAATTTTACAAAATATATCAATAAAAAAATGGTTTTAAAACTAAACAAATTTAAAATAAAATTTAAAAATAAATTTAAAATAAAATTTAAAAATAAATTTGAAATAAAATTTAAAAATAAATTTAAAATAAAATCGAAATAATAATAAAAAAAGAAAATGCTCAACCACGTCCAGTTAGATGCTACTCCAGGTTTTGTCGAACGCACTCCCGGGATACCCTAGCGATCCTTCTCTATTTTCGACCCTCCTTCTTGTCAACACTTTTTTTTTTTCAACTTCACGTCTAGACCACAGTTTAATCTTGTTTGCAGCATAGCCATATCTGGCTCTTGCGCCAATAAACTTTACATTCACTCACTCACCAGCTTTTGTCGGAGAAATGTCGTACATCCTGGGTGTTCATAATTAAAATTTGGGGAATGACATAATGAGATGATAGGAACTTTTATCTAGAACGAACACCAAACCCAAATAGTTATTTCCAAACTTCACTACTAGCTTTATTAGAAAAACATAGCTACAACATTTATCCGATCTTATGTAGACAAAAAACGTTCAGAATATTGCCCACACTGTCTGCGATTACCAGAAAGCGTAAAATCGCATGTTGAACGGTTGAAAACAGCGTTTACCGGTTTGGAGCTGTTGTGTTATTGATGTTCTTAAGGCTGGAGTGGGGACAACGCTTTGGTATTCAAGTAATGCGTGATTACGACTCTGGAAGCACAGCAACGCTTTTCAACAACAATTTTTTATGCAGCATGGTGTCTTCCACATATCGCCCATTGTGTGAAACGAGTGCCCCGCTGCCATTTTATTGATGCCACAATCACCAGAGGTCATTTTTCTATGGTTTGGCCTACCAGATCTCCAAACTTGAATCCTCTCGATTTTTATCCTGTTGTTTTGAGAAAATGGTGCCAAAAAATGTGAAGGCTTAAAATTAAGGATTCATGGTGTTAGATTCAAAAGACTGACCTTAGAATACATTATGATTATTAATATTTAAATTTTAGTTTTCTTAGGATATATTTATATTGCTAAGATGTATTTAATTTAATATTTTAACGTCTGCTTTTATTTTACTATTCGAACAGAATATTACTGTTTACTTTACTAATTTATCGTTTGCTCTTTAATACTCAACAATTAAGTTTTATGTCAGAATCGTCTGGTTCCCCCTCCCCCTTTTTGTTGTCAAAAATTAGCAATATTTTTGTACTTTAGAATGTTTTGCTTAAATAAATAAAAATACATGGGGAATTTGAAGAAATTATTCTCTTTTCTCGATAGTAATTGCTTCCGTGAAGTATGGGGATCAGAAGTGAGCTTATTTTAAACTAATTAATATTCAATTTTGATTAATTCTACTTTTTCGAGAAGTTAACAGGAAAAAAGTGTTGCACATATTAAAATAAAATTACCAAAGCCAATTTTAATTTTTTTTAAAAAAAATTCTCAATATTTAAATTTAATTTATCAAAATACGAATTATAAATTATCTCATTAAAAATTAGTATCATTTGACTGAAACTCTAAAACTGTATGAGAGTTCTAAGAAAGTGGAAAACAAGCTCGATTTATTGCATTTAACAGTCATGCAAATGATTTCCTCAGCACCTCTAAATAAGACGCAATCATTAAATAAAAATACATAAATTTTCCAGATATAGTGTGACATCCCTCTTTGTGTTTCAAAAGACAATAAATTAAATTTCAACAATTAATTGTAAATAATTTAGGCTAATTTAAAGCTAGCCCACTGACCTAGTCAGATCTTCAGCCAAAACAATAGTACATGTAAAAAATTGCATTTAAATGCAAACGATTACAAACTGGAACGCATTTGTTTATTTTATACTGACAAAAACACTCGTTAAATTAATCTAAAATGCACTTATGTCATTAATGCTGATTAACTTAGCATAATCATTACTTTTACTTTGCTGTAGAGTGTTGACCTTTTAATGGCTTGACACCTCGCCACCCGTCAAAACATCATTTTAAATACATTCCAATAATTCGATTTTCGTAGATTTGTGAAATAATTTTTTAAATAAAATACAATGAATAATAATGTTAGTTGTTAATGAATGTCGACTAATCTGGGAAAAAGAATTAGTTCAATTATATTTGGTGTGTGTGCGTACCATTAAAATCGTTTGCAAACACGGAAGAGATAGGACATCGGATGCCATTATTTTAGATGGAAATGATTAAAGCGTTAATTTATTTGATGTTTTCAAGTTGTATTCAAGAAAGAAAATAGAATGTTTGGCATGCGTCTCAAATAAATATGTCAAGAAACAACGTAGTTTTAGGTTTTAACTACCGTGGGTTTTTTTTTTTTTAATGGATGATTAAAGACGTTTTCTAAAGATACTGGTGAAATAATTTTTTTTTGAGCACATGTTTTATATGTAAGGAAGTATTTTAAACTTTTAAGAATGTAGACGGGAAATACTTCGCATTTTTAAATATAATCAATTACGTAATTTTAATAAAAAAAAAATTACTACATATTTTAAATACTTTTAGCTAAACTTCTTTTATTTTAAATACTTCGTTAAAACATTAGTTTCACTCTTCATTTAAAAGTAGAAAGGAATAGCTGGTTGCCATTGAATTATTAAGATTGAAACATTATATGCCTAATTCTCAAAAATGTAATGGATATTTTCTGTGCTACAACTCTGTAACATTGGTTATTCACTAAACTTCCCTTATTATCTGAGGTTACTATCTGACTTTTTATTTTTCCAGCTTCTTCCACGTGAAATGAAACGTGATGATGCAAATTATATAAATTTTAGAAGTGGAGTGAACAGATGTAACCAAGTCGTATAAAAGCGCAAGAGTATTGAACTGAGAAATAGTAAGGTTTCTGTAACAGGAAGAGTGATAGTGTGATGTATGCGGAAATCTTGCATGTCAAGTTGATTAATTGAAATTGGAAAACACTCTATTTAGGACCTAACTCTGTCTGACTGATTAAAATTTTGAAGGATGTACTTGCATTGTATTAAGGCAAGCGCATTCTTTGATGTATTATAGAAGCTGTTAGTACTCGGAGATAAATTCTTGATACTAGCGGAAATCATCACCTTATCAGAGGATTAATAAACTTAATTTCGAAATATTAGCCACCCAAGAGGCTGTTGTTTTAGGTGGATCATTTTTGGCATACTAGATCAATCTTCAATTTTTTATCGTTTGCTTTAATTTTAATTACACTTAGCTCAAATAGATTCAATTTAATAATTTATCATTTCCTTTAATTTTAATATCGGAAAAGGTTACTATTGTCCATTTCTCGATATTTCATCGTAAACTTTAATTCTTATATTTAATTGAGTAATTTAATTATAATTTTAAAAAAAACGCACCTTGGGTGGCAAAATCTGTTCTTTGCAAAACTTTGCGTAGAAATTTTTTTTTCTAGTTTTAGTTACTTTGCTTTAGTTACCAGAATAAGTTTAAGGTCGTTTCACATGCGTTAGTTACTATTTTAAATTGAAATATAAATTTTTATTATTAGAATATCATTAAGTTGCCAAATGAGACGAGTAATGGGTTAATGTCACAAATTCTTAATTATTTTCTTCAAAAAAAACTCCATTTTTCGTATGTAGCTGTGAGGGAGGGGAGAGTTTTATTGTCATTCATAATACTCGAAACCAAATATTGTTTCATATTTGGTTTCGAAAGAGACAGTTAAAATATTCAACTGTTCGATTTGCATTGTTAGATTTTATACATTCTTCAGAAATTCTTAAAATACTCCAAATCTGTTAGCTTTATTAATTTATTTTCAAATCAGGTCGTTTCACACGTGGATAACTTAAAAAAAAAGAATTGGTGAAAATTACAAACCCAAAAATTAACTAATTACCTTTTGGAAAATGTATGGATAAACGCATACGTCTTATGATGTAAAAAAGTCAAGGAAAAAAAAAAATACTAGTATTTAAGAGTGAAATGTAATTAAATCTTGTGGTGTTTCTCCGTCATTATTAAACTCTTGTGCCATATCCGATCTAATATATTAAACAGAAACCACAAAACTCTTAACTGAGGACACACAAGACTAACACAAGCGAAATTATTTGTTATTACTGCAAAATATCCAAGGTCACTCTCTCTAGAACTTCCTAGTCCTAATTTATGATTCAAATAATAAATCCCTTGCCATCCACTCCTTGTTGATTTCACAATTTTCTTGGACATTAACCACATAGATTAATCTGTTAGTGGAACTCAATCCACAAAACTGGCGCAATAATTTCAAACTCAGTAACAATTCTCTGACTTGCGCCAATCCTTATCCTCTAGATCACCTCATTTTCCACTAATTGCGTAGCATTTACATATCATATCTGAACACTTCATTTCTATTTTCATCTAATTTATCAAATCACGTTTCATTTTCGTCGAGAAGAAATTGTTGTTTAATGCAATTCAATTTACCAAAAGGTCCCCGAGGTTTAATGAAGAGAAAATCGTGAATAGCCCAATGTCACAATCTAAATATATGCGAGTAAAATTTTAAAAAAATCAAAAAATGAAAACAGTAATAATCGAGTAATAATTGGTAAGCATACTGGAACATTTACTTTTTTTTTGACATCTATTTCTCTAATGCATTTTAATCAAACTTTTTTAAGAAAATTTTAAGCTCAGAATTTAAATACAATTTAAGCATATTAGTTACATTAATAAAAAAAATCATAAGATATTGAAGTTTAGATTATAGACAATAATTATCATTTGAATCAAAAATAATGTTTCCTTTATTTTATTTCAATGTATTTGGTAAGATATAGTACTCGTGATTTAATGTATTTTGAAACAAATTTATCATTTTTCCTTTTTAACCTGAATGTGCATAATCATCTAAATTCGAAGTTATGCTTTCGAAAGCTTTTTTTGTTTTGTTTTCGCGAAATTGTTTGTAATCGTGCATGTTATTGATCAACATGAACAAATAAGGGATTATTTTCAATTGTTCCCACCAAGAAAGAACTTATTATAACAAAAAAGAATCCAAACGTATATCACGCACAAACATAATTACCAGACTTAACGAAAAGAATCCGCATTTTTTCTATCACATCGGATACAGGAGCTTCCTTACATTTTGTCCTAGTTATACGCAACGCATTTTGAAAGGAGCAAACAAAAAAATACAAGTTTCTCTGACTGTTCGTGCCCGAAAAGAAACACTGTAACACAAACACCAGACGCATATCGTGTTCAGACACCGCTACCACACTTCCTAAAAAGGAATATTGCACACTTTCATCATAATACTGCAATACAAAAACCTGACATTGAGTCCCGATAATGCACAATGCATTTTGAAATAAATCTCTTTCAACATTTCGTCCCTCTTTTAATTACCATCTAAATCCAGCAACGAAATATCCTGTCCTTCGGCTCTCTGCCTCAGACAACCCACTTCGAAAGACGCACTTCCCTTTTTCGGAAGCTCTTACTTAAGAAGGTCCAACATTGCAAAGAAGTCCGCGTACGCTTCTACAATGAATCCCTGCTTTGAAGAATCTGACCTTTGCTTCCAAGCATCCAAGCAGAAACGGAAGCCAGGCAGATTAGACGGTTGCAGTGAATAAAAGTAGGAAGAATGGACAATGAATTCTAATGAAGGGTCATATTAAACCTGGATTTTAAATTGTGTCAGCAGTAGAGCACGTTATTGGCGAATAGTCGGAGCATCAACATGCGGAACTGCTTGGTAAACTGCAGATAGAGACAGATTCTCATTACTAGGAATTATAAATTTTGGAATAAAATTGTCATGGAGGAAATAGAAACTTCTTCCGCCTTTGTCTGCAGGTAATAAATAGATCGTTATCTATTTCATGATGGCAACATTGAAAGCTGTCTTCGTTTTATAATTAACAGTGTAATTCATTACAACATATTTTTATAGCCGTCCTCAAAATCTTTATTATTTATCTGCATGAATGCAAGAAAGTGCTTCCCGAAGAACAAAAAATAACGAAAGATTCTGTGGGATTGCATTTTCTCATCTCCGAGTTTAGAAAATATTGTAGCATGTTTCTTAAAGATCGGAAAACCAACAAACGAATAATTAGAATAGAGGCAAAAGATATTTTTAAAAATCTAAGAAAAAATTTAATAACACAAAATCCTCCATTTTTTTTTTTTTTTTTTTTTGTCTCTTTCGGATTCACTTTTATATATATATAAAGCATAAGAATATATAAAACAGCAAAGATTTGAGGACAGGAGTAGGATCAATATTAGATTCTCAAAATCAAAATATCCGGTAGAAGAGAACCTTAATGAAAACAATGAAATCTTTTACAAATCGGATAGGAGGATCACTTCACACAGCTTTTTCCTATCTTCCTATTGTTAAAAACTGATCAACAAGTTTAAGAATATTTTTTTAAAAAAATTTATTGGTCGTACAGAGAGAGAGTTAAGTTTTTATGCATATTTATTTCATTATATTGTTAATTTTTAATGAGAATTTTTTGTTAAAAAAAAACTATTCAAGAAGCGTCTGTGGATTAAAAATAACAATAATTTTCTTCGTTTTTCAAACTTTTCGCATACTACTCTACAAATGATTTCTTTAAAAAAATATTATAAACATATATATATGCTGTGGTTAAAAAATAATGCAATAAATGTACACATAAAAATTTATGCCGGTACGACCAGTAACACTTTTAAAAATGCTTTTTAAAATTGATCATTTTAAACAATAGACAGAGAATGAAACATTTTGCAAGTTAAATTCTAAACTTTGGATATTGAATTTTGTACAAAATTATATCTACAAATTATTTTATGTGAATTTCTCAAATGAAATTTAATATAAATATAATGACATTTCTCTCAACATTTAAGTAATTCGATTAAAAAAAGACCCAGAAAAATAAGTAAGAGCTTTTTTTTTTTTTCACATATTCACTAAGAAAACTTAAAAGTAGAGTTAAATATTACCTGAATTGCTTACACTAAAAATTCTTGAAAATTCGAAGCGAATCGTAATTTGATATAACTGAATCATAATTTAAAACTATAATTTGATTCTATAAAAGTAAATACATATATTCTCTGATATTATTTTTAAATATTTATACTCTTCATTTTCGATTATTAAATATGGAAAATATGGAATTCGAATCCAGATATTAACTAAAAAACAATCGTAATACTTTCTACATGTGGTATATTTAATTTCGCACAAAAATATTGAATTTGAATTACAAAAATAAATTTTTTCTTTTATGTTCATTGACAGTTTCATAGAAATTATGAATACAGATTTATTTATAACAAATCGTCTGCAGAACTAATTGGCAACAAACTTTGGTTTAAACTTTTGTTTTATTATAACTTTAGTTTTGATTGTCTCATTTTAATATTAAAAATATTTATGGCGTGAGAAAAATAAACTTTTATCTAGACTAAATTAAGTATTTCTAAAAGCAAAACTTCATATTCTTATAGCATATTTGCAGTCAATTAAAAGTTATTATTAACTGTTATGCAAAATATTTTTACACTAGAAAGATATTGTCTCACAGTTAAAGTAAAGTTGGTAAGAGAGAAGAAACGTCGTCTGCCCTTATTTTGTTTCAAATGCTGCTTAAAATATATCTTAATAATTTTAAATATTTTAAATTAAATTTATATTGAATGTTAGAAAATTTAGTATTTATTAGAAAAGTTAAAAGTTTTTATTTATTTATTTTGCTTTTAGTCTTTTAAATACTTTAATTAATAATAGTATCCAGAATAAATTTTGTTTCAAGAAATAAAATATATGTTAAAATAATATATGATACACATTTAGTATAAAGTTCTGTTTTCAGTTTCATATGATTACTTGCATATTAATGACTTCTTTTTACATACAGATAAAAATCAATAACATAAAAGAATATATCTCATTTGAATAAATTCAAAATACATAAAATTATAAAAAGCTTCATTTTATTGAGATTGAATTATTGAGAATTAATTTTGTGAATTCTAAATTTGTTGAGTCAAAATCAAATTTGTTCCTCGAGATATTTTAATGTTTTACATAAAAAAGGAGTAAGTTTTCGGACATTTTGAAGTTTTACAGAGAGTTTGAGAAGCTTACTTAAAATTAATTATTGTATGCAGTGCATATAAATGATAAATTATTTTAATTAATGTTTTATATGTACATAGTTAATTTCTCGCAAACGATTTTATGATAAAATTTGAATTTAAATGGGTTTCAATATTCATATAATACTTTATTATTTTTATTCTTATATCATGTGATATGTATAGCATAACGTGTATGCAAAGTAATATTTTCAGAAAGTGGTGATGCATTTCAAAATTTTGAATACGATTTTACATCTCCTTATTTCGTACAAAAAATGTATAGTCCCAGACATGAAAAAATTGCTATAAACTTTATTTTATGCGTTCCTGCACATTTCTTTCAAAATTTATTCAGAAATATCTGACGCTTTTAACATTCTAAGATTTTTTTTTTTCTTTTTAAAAATGCATTAAGATCACTGGTAGAATATAAATGGTAAACCGTAAGAAGAAAATATTCAAAATGCATGAAATTTTAGAATTTAAATAGATAAAATTTGATAACATTCAACCGCGTGATTGGATATTTTCTTTTTCAAAGTAATATATAATTTTTAAAATGGCCATAAATTAACTAAAAAATGAGAACATACACGTGAATATTAAATTATTAGACTCTGGATGAATCTTGCAAGAATTTTAAATCTTGCAAAAATATTTTTTAATCATTCGATAAACGATTTTAAGGCTGGATATATCGGAGAGAAAAAATGGACTCGGAGGCTTAAAAAATGGGACTTTGGCGAAGAGATTTTAGTTCTGAAATTTATAGCATTTTTAAAGAGCATGACATCATTAAATGTTTTTAAGTGAATCGAATGAACTGTGTTTCTCAGAATAGATGACAAAAATACAGTGAAGAAGATTTTACCAACTGGAATAGATGAAAATCAAAACTACGGCGGCTTGATTCTATAGAATCGAATTTTCAGGTAATTGGGAAGAGGAACTGGTAGACAAAGGCAAACTATCTTGAAGATTCTTCAAAAGAAGACCTTAGCCCACCTTGCGCTTTGAATCAAATATGATGATGATATATCGGAGAACCAATACGAAATTTTGTAATCTTTTGCACACATGAAGAAAATAATTGTATAAAATACGTTAAATATGATACTAATAAAACAATTTAAATTTATTTTCTTTTTCCTTTTTTTTAAGACCTGTGTGGTGACTAGGTGTGAAAGAATAGTGCCACTGTAGCTCATGCATGTCGTAAAAGGCGACTAAAATGGGTACCCAGCGTCTGGAGGTATAGTCGACACTCGGACCCCGGGGGTTATATCAGGGGGCCTCAGGGACTTGCCTTCTTCAGGTAAGTACGGGCATCATGACACCGAAGTACCATAGTGATATTTTTCTTTCCAATGGGGTTTACTGTCTTTGATAAACAGGGATGACACACATCCGGATTGCCTGAGCGATGCTGCTCTTTTTTTGACCCTCCTTGTCAACCAATTTTTGTCTTCTTTTTTTTTTCAATTTTTTTTCACGTCTAGACCACATTTAAATCTCGTTTGGTGCAGCATAGCCATATTTAGCTCTTGCACCAATAAACTTTACATTCACTCACTCCCTCACTGTTTTTTTTTTTTAAATCTACATTTTATTATGTCCGTTTGTGAACATAAATTTATGGATCATACTTTTGAAAAAAATTTCATACATTTAAGGGTATCAAGGTATGCAAGTAACAATAAAAAACCTTATTTAAAACTCCTTGCTTTCGTGACATACATCTCTTTATTTCTTGTTTTTGTGACATATAGAGCACAGACATTTTGTATACACCGAATAATGATATTTTAATCATTCTATAAAACTATAAAAGTTATTTTTTTAGTCAAAGAGATATTTTCCTCTTAGTTGAATGTTGTCATGATTTTTGAGACATATTTGTATTTAGATACCACTTTAAAAAAAACTATTGCACTATTGTGTTTCCAAATTTTTATGCTTCTATAAATGATACTCGTGCATATAGTGAACCAAATATATCTCCTCTCTAAGTAATATTTAAATTTAAGAAATAATTATTTATATGAAAAATAGAAAAGCTTAAATAAATTTCAAAAATTACGATGTGCTATAATTTTTTTTAGTGGAAATATAGAACAGTATCATTACAAAGTTAGTACACTATTTTTTGCGTATTGTTTTATACACGAGGAGTAAAATATATTGTATAATAAAGGAACACTTTTTTTAAAATGGTACCTAAATAAAAATATGTCTCAAAATTCAAGTTCATTTTCAATAAAAAAGATAAAACAATTTTTCGACTGAAAAAATTACTTTTATAGATTTATGAAATGATTAAAATATCTTTCTTAGGCACATAAAAAAATCCCTACTAATAATTTTAAAACATGCATTTTACAAAAACAGGGTGTCGGAACAAAAACAAGGAAACAAATTCGGTATTTTATTTTTCCCCGTATGTCTTTCCCTAATAATACTTTAATTGTACAATTTAAACTTCGTTTTTACTAGGATTGGTCTAAAAATATTCCAGATGGGTGCTTCATGAATTAAAAAGTGAAAAACATTTGCATAATCGAGTCGTTCTTTGTCTCGTTTTTTCCTCCAATTTTTAAATTTTCTTTAAATTCCCATTTTAGTGATTCGTTTGTTGTTTTTCCGGTTTTCTTTAAAAAAAATACTGTAATATATTTTCGAAAACTAAGAGGAAATATATTTCAGCAGAAACTATCATAATTTTTTGCTCTTTCAGACGCAATTCATTGCATTCTAATAGATCAAATAGTAGAGATTTGAGAACGGTAGTCGAAATTCCATAATATTAGTACAGCGTGATCAATTTAAAATAGTATCCGTTGGTTTTTCTTATTGCCCTTAAATCTAATGGTCGTGGCAACTATTCTAACACCGAAGTATAATTGTTTGAACTTTGTTTAAGAGTGGGAGACAAATTCCAACACTGTTGGACTGCTACAACTTTATTTGTGAGTAAAAAAGAGAACAAAAAATGTAGACGCACAATGTTACTTAATCCTGTGATAATTCTTTTTTGAAAACCATATTTTATTTCAAATTTTTTACAATGTCATTCCTTACCGCAAATATTGAAAATGTTCGCCACCGTTTTGAAAGCAAACATGAACACGTCAAACCAAGTTTTTCGACACACTTCGCAACATTGTTGGTGTTATTGACGAGATTTCTTCAGTTATGATTCGTTCTAATTCATCGATGTTTGCGGGACTTCTCTGGAAAATCCTATTTTTGAGACAACCCCACAAAAAAAAAATCTAACGGGGTGAGATCTGGTGATCTTAGTGGCCAGAGGTCTACTGAATTCAAACGGTCATCAAAGAATTCCTTGAGCACTTTCATAGTTAGGTTTGACATGTGTGGAGTGGCTCCGTCTAGCTGAAACCAGCAGTAAATGTCCTGTATCTCCAGTGAAGCAATAAAAGTTTGAATTATGTCCAGATATACTTCGGAATTCATTACAATCAAAAATAGTTCATGCAGACGATTTTTATCGTTGCCATTCAGTCTTACAAAGTGAGCCTTCAAAAATAAAAAAAATAATAAAAACGTAGAAAGAAGCCGACGATTTACTCAAATCATTCGCGCAGAATCGGATTTAAAATTACTAATGATGTTCACGCAAATTTATGTTTAAAAAAACGAGTTTTCGTATTTAGAAAGTGAAAAAAAGCGATATCCACACATTACATATAGACATATTAAATGAGTAATGCTGTTGAAAGTCTTGATACATATATTATAGATGTGGATAATACAAAAGACAAATGGGTACTTAAATTGGTAATAAGAAAATCAATAATTTTTATTATCAAATTAAAATTATTTTTAAATTGATCACTCTATATTACGTCCACAAAATCAAAATGGCTGGTAGACGAGAGCCTTAAGACAAGGAATTTTTCGGAAATGGTTTTTACGAATTACCATCAAACTGGCAAGAGATCAGAAGTAGCGACTAAAACTATACTATACAATAAATGTTATCAAATATATGAAAAATTTAATTTTTTTTTTGTAGATCCATTATTACTGATGATAGATATATTGTGTCATTAAGAAACATTAATTCTTCCGAGCATTCAAATTTTAATACTGGAACTAAAATAATATTTCCAGCCAGTTTTCCAAACGATTTAGCCGACGATATTTTTTTTCCTCGTGGAGAAATAATATTTTTAATCTCGTAATATTTGATAGCTTTTTTGAAGTAAAATAATTTTTTTTGCACATTAAATTTAATTAGAATACATAATAGACATTAAACATAAAATGGGAAACAAGGAAACGTTTTGATTTCTATTCGTTTTCAGGTAACATGGTTTGGTATTATTACAATTAATTGACAATAGATTCAAATTGAGCATAGGCGTCCAGAATTGTACATAATATATAAACGTGCGCATTCCAAGAATTATAATTTTTACACTAAATAAAATAAAACTGCTATTTTAAAAGTGGTCAACACATTGCAGCTTCTATTAAATATTCAGTTTTAAAAATCGTAGTTGTTAGCCTTAAAACTGCGCTGATCGAATCTTTACTATGCGATTAGGTCTAAATCTTAGATTTTTGTTTGCTCAGAATTACTAATGAATTCAAGATTTAGGTGATTAAATCTTTTAATCTCTCGACTCATGAATTAAAATGTTACACCTGGAACACATATAACACTTGGTGTTAAAAATGAAAGGAGGCTCAGTTCTACTTGAGTAGTTTTTCTGCACGTTAACTTCCGTAAAACGTATTTTAAATTTGCCCAAAAACACTTTAAAAAAATTATTCTTGACATGTACATTAAAATAATTTATAAATAATAAATTTTTAATAGAAATTTATAAATTCAATAATAGTAAATAATAATAATTAGTAATTAATTTAATTTAATAATATTTTCTAATAATTAATAGATTAAATTTAACCATTTACAATAATTAATACATTTAATTTAAAATACATTTTACTTTAATTTAGATTTTAAATTTAGTAATAATTAATATATTTTTAAAATCGTTAATCAATTTCCTTCTTAAAATTTACTAAACTAATTCATATAATGAGTATTGATATTCACATTATGTTTCATTTATGTTTGTTTTATTGATTGTTTATTAATGGGTTTTTAACTCACATTGTAACTTTTGAGTGGGTCAAAACTTTAAAAGCTTTTTTCTCACATTTTAATGCGCTCAATTAAGATGAAATTTTCTATACACGATTGTTTTGGATGCCAATGCAATAATTTAATTGAAATTAATAAAAATGAATTGATTAAAACTAATTATTTAAAGAATTAAATTTTACGCCAAGTTTCTCGCTAAGTCACCAAATCCGTCGTTTAATAATGTATCGTTTGCTTTAATTTTAATTACATGTATCTTAATTGATTAACATAATGCTTGACTGAACTAACAAAAATTTACACTTATTTATTTTAGATGATAATTTTGACAAACGTCAAATAATAAAATAAAATTATTAAAACTGAATTGAGTAAATTGAGTAAATTCAATTTGATTTTACGTTCCCTTTTGCTTTCAAAATTTGAGGTATAAAAAAATTATGTTACGCAAAGCATAATGTTATTTAAGTAATGCACGTATTGTGGCAAACACAAATAGACAAGTGCAGTATAACTAAAGATAAAAAAGTCACACGTAAAAAAAGGGAACAATATTGACTAAAGAATTGGGCCTAGTAAATGAATTTTACGTGATGATAAAAAGATTTACTCTGAAAAAAAAAAGGGGTGGGGTGGGGAACCTTGAGTATTTTCTTATAAAATTTATGTTGGAGCTTCTCAGAGCAAACTTGCCAGATTTTAAGTGAATGAATTGTACGTGTTGATTCCTAATGGAAATAACACGTGCAATTTTTTTACTTAAAATCTGGCTTAAATTTACATAAAATCTTTTATTTACTTTATGTCTACGAACAGCAACAAAAATTGTTTATTATTCTTGTTAAAATGGGGCATATTTTTGAACCAGTGATTCTGCAATTTTCCTTTTTTTACATGAAAAATAGCTATTGGTAATTGTTATTCAATTAATAATATTTGAAATTGTAATCAAAGAAAATAAAACACATGGAGGTGTAATGCTGAATAACAATTTTTCTATTCGCCCCCCGTACTGATAAATATATAAGCACTTCAGAAAAGATTATTCCTCGAAAATATGAAGTTTAAAAAAACTATAATTTAATTATTCTAAGAACTGCTGTAAATTTATTATTATTCGCATAAGAAAATTTAATTTAATGCTTCAGCATTTAGATTATTGTTGCAAATTTTTATTGGGGGTTCTTTTGTATATTTGAAATATTCAAACATTGATGACTCCAACTTTTTACGAAAAAGAACAATTCATAGAATGTAAATCAATTTGAAATGTTTTGATTTCGTAATTCTGACTACATTCTATTCACTAAAAATATTTTATAATTATGCATTAAGTAGAAAACGCTTAAGTTATTATTCTAAATTTTATGTATGTCATGAAACATTCTATAGCACAACGATTCAATACTAATATATATAATTATGATGAGTCACTGTTTTAGTAAGACTTTTATTTAGATTTAAGACTGAAAAAAAGAATAGTATTTCGTAAAACACAAGTAACGGAACAAACAAAATATTTACTTTTATTATATTCAGGAAATTACGAGATAAAAAATAGATAATATACTTCTTTGGCTTTCACCCTTATTCTCGTTTTCAATCCACTTCGTTCACACGTGCTAGGTGAAGAGGGTGCCATTTTTTTTTTTTTTTAACTTATTCATAATAAATTGAGAATAACCCTCTAGTAGGATTCAAAACACATACAGCAGTAATTTATATATTCATCCTTGCAGACTTCCGTAAATCACGGACATTTCACCTAATTCCTTCGGGTAGTTGGAAAAATATGTTTGGAGTAAAAAGAACCTCAAAATTTTATACTCACGAAGCGTTTGTATTGCTTTTCAGCTGGTTGTATAACTATGAACATTAGCGCAGAACTTAGTACTGACTATGATTGTAAATTACCATTATGCAATTACTTTTACAATTAATCATAATAGTTATTAATAGAACGAATAAAAAACATCAGTGCTGAGTCATCATTTCATTAAATTTAATGAGTGCTTTATTGAATTACAGCAATAATTGATATATGTGAAAAATCTCGTTGACCATTTTCGCCTAACTTCAAAAATTTCGCCAAACAAATTGGTGTCATTGGATTAGAAACTATTGTAGTATGGCTGGAACATATATATATATATATATATATATATATATATATATATATTGCACTTACTATCATGGTCGGAACATATATATATATATATATATTCCACTTACTATCATGGTCGGTGATATTTTATACAAAAAAGACCCATGTGGTGATCGGGAATGACAGAATAATCCCATTGTAGCTCATGCATGTCGTGAGAGGAAACTAAATTGGGTACCCAGCGTCTGGGGATATAGCAGGATACCCTGCCCCTAGGGACCTCAGGGACTTGCCTTCTTCAGGTAAGTTCGGGTATCATGACTCCGAGGCACCCTAGTGATATTTTTCTTTCTGTGGGGTTTACTTTCTTTGGTACACACGGATGACGCGCCTTCGGGTTATCCTAGCGATCCTTCTCTATTTTCGACCCTTCTTCTTGTCAACAAATTGTTGTCTTTTCTTCAATTTCTTCACGTCTGGACCACAGTTAAATCTCTTTTGGCGCAGCATAGCCATATCTGGCTTTTGCGCCAATAAACTTTACATTCACTCACTCACTCGCATTTTATACAAGAATCTAATAATTACATCTGCATAATCCTTCACGTTAACATATAATCCTTTTATACAGGAGACTACTCATTAAAAACAGCTCATCAAACTTTTAATATTTCAATTATGTTACCACTTATGCGCTACAATGCTCGGAGAAAGATTAAGAAGCCTGTTTTACCCAAAATCGTTAAAGTTAGATTTATTTTAATTAACATTAAAACGTGTTAAGGCTTCCCCGTCTACCGACCATTTTTATTTCGTGAACGTTATGTGATTCCTATGGAATTTCTAATACCGTTCTCAAATCTTTACCGTTTAATCTATTTGAATGCCAAAACATGCATCTGAAAAAGCAAGGAATGGAAGAATAATGAAGGTTTATGGGGAATTACATTTCCTCCCCGAGTTTTGAAAAGATTTCAGAACAGTTTTTTAAAGATCGAATACCTACAAACGAATCCCTAGAATTATAATAATTTTTTTTAAAAAAATCAGATGAAAAATGAAATTTTGAAGAAATCCACAACATTTTTTGTTCTTACGGAAGCATTTTTTTGTATTCAAATACACAAAATAGAATATATTTGAGGGCGTTAGTACAAATTCCATAGGATTAACAATACGTTAACGAAATCGAAATCGACCGGTAGACGGGAGCCTTAAGAGATACAGAACTTAATTTTTAGCCTACAAATAATGATTACACCTCGGCGAGAGCCTTTTTCCTCTCTTAGCTCCGCAAAATTGTTGAAATCGAATAAAAATAAGAGCTCGCAACACCTATTTTTAATGCGATTATTTCTGGAGTAATCACGAAGCGAGTCAACAATGTGTCCAGCAAAAAAAAAATTCACTGTTCTATACCCAAGTTTAAAAAAAAATGGTTTTGCTAATTCCATTTAACATGTGCTATTTTTTTTTTCTTTTAAGTTTTCCAAAAAATAGAGAAATTCAAAATGAATATTAATTGGTGTAAAGTAAGCATACTTCTGACCCCAGGCTCTCATAATTTGACCTGTTCATTCCAAGCCTATTTATAACCAAATTCATTCTCACGGTAGAAAGTAGGAGTGAAAAAAGGAGTTGAATCGAAATTATGCTCATTCAAGAATATGTTTCCATGGAGAACTATTTTGTAAAAAAAGAAATGCCTTTTGGAATTATGCCATTTGATGTCTTCAATGATAACATTATTAAGAGTAAAAACATTTTTTCTGGGTGATATTTTTTGTAAAAAAATAACAGTTGCAAAATAAAATTGGTTTTGGGCTAATTTTATTTTAAATATGCCAACGATGTTCTTTCTTTTTTTTTTTTATTAATTTTATTTCTGTTAAGTTCTCAAAAAAGTAGAAATATTCAAAATGAATTTTAATTAGCATAAAGTAAGCGTACTTCCAAGCCCCAGGGTACACAGAAGCAATTACTATCAAGAAAAGAAAATTCTGGTTCAAAAAAATTCTGCTGAAAAGAAACCTGCTTCAAATTCTTGATGCATTTTTATTCTCACAAACAAGACATTCTAAAGTAAAAATCGGATGATAAAAGAAATCAGACCAGAAAGAATAAAAACAAGCAATTCTGGCATAAAGCAATTATTAAATTAAATATTAGAACTTGAGCAAATGATTAACAGTAATATTCTGTTCGGATATTAAAATAAAAGCAGACGATATAATATTCAATTAAACATGTCAACGTAAATAGACCTCAAGCAAACTAATTTAAATTATCATTATCATAATGCATTATAATGTCCGTTTTTTGAGCCTTACACCATGTATCTTATATTTTTAGGTCATTTTTGCAAAACATCATGTTAGCATATGCTAAAAAAATTAAACCAAGAGCTATTTGATTTTCTGTCGCAAAGATGGAAGCTAAAATAGGATTCAACCGAATAAAAAGTTGCTCATGAAAATTGAAGTATTTCAACGTAAGTGGACATAAAGTTTGTGCATTGTTATATTTAAATTTTTAAAAATGTATATTTTAATTTTTTTTTTTTAAAAAAAAAAAATTCGAGTTTCAAGTTTGAGATAAATATAACACAATGGATTGGCAAATGTTTAATCGTTTAAGATATATTAAATAGTATAGCGTCGAATAAAATAACATAGTTTATATTTTATTTACATATTTGATTGCTTATTTCTTAATAAAAAAAAACAATAACACATCCCTTATAGTTTCTTGTTTAATGAATTCAACTCTTGGTTTAAGTGAAGTACTGGGTGTCCCTTGGCAGCTTTCGAAAAAAAAAAACCCGCCAATTTAGAAAAGAGATCAGCAAAGTACTGATATCCAAAAAACAAGAGTAATGAAGGGTTACCATAACCTAAATCCCACATTTATCGGACGCAAAAGTCGCCAATCGCCAAAGGACACCCAATACTTCACTTGAAACAAATTCTTAAGACAATATAAAATTATTATATTTATTTCAGAAGCTTTTCTTTTCGAAACCATTAAAAGCTTTTATTTACGATAATACAAGCTAATTTCAGTCGAAAGCTATTGAGTTCTTTTTCTAAATATTGCAGAAACATTGTTTATATTTGAAAGAATAATTAATTTTTTTTATTCGAGTGAATTCAGGTCTCTGAAATTTAAATATCAACATATTCAAGTTTTGACTAATTATTTAAACAGAATTTAATAAAAGTAGAGTGTTGCTATTTTTCAGCCTTTTTTTCCAGAAAGTGGATGGTAGACTAACTTTGTTCAGCATTGTACACAAATAAACTTGAATTTTTTTAACCTAACAAATTCAATGAAAACAATTTTTGAATTTCATTATCAACACAAAAAAAAAAATTCTTTTCAATATAATTTAAGAAAATTTGACCTAATATAGCAATATGCAATGTATTTAATAGCAAGAAAATTTTTTAATAATTTGTTGTTTAAGTTTTAACATTTGAAAAATTTGTAAATTGTTTACCTCATTTCATTGAAGCGGGTAGAAACAATATTATTTCGTTATTGTTATAAAAAAAATGTTTTAATTTGGCCTTAAAGCTCGCGACTACCCACCATTTTGATTTCATCAGCTTAATGTTAATCCTATTTAAATTCGACTTGAATTCTCCCATCTTTATTATTTGATCTATTTGAATGCAATAAAGTGCATTTGAAAGAGCAAAAAATAATGAATGCTTCTGTGGAATTACTTTTTCCCTAAGATTTTTAAAATATTTGAAAATATTCTTTAAAGACCGGAAAACTCAAAAACTAATTAAAATAAGAATAAATATGTTTTTAAAAATCTTAGGAAAAAAGTAATTCCACAGAAGCATTCATTATTTTTTGCTCTTTCCAATGCATTTTATTGCATTCAAATAGATTAAATAGCAAAGATGTGAGAATTAAAGTCAAAATTCCATAGGATTAACATTACGTCCACAAAATCAAAATGGCGGGTAGACGGGAGCCTTAAGTTTAAAAATAAAAATGAAGAATCTTTTCTCAGAAAAACAGAATTATTTTCCTCATTTGCGTACACGTATTAAATTAAAAAAAAACATGTTCTAATTATTATTATTATGACAAAAATAAATAATAAATGTGGTAAGAAAAATCATCGATTTTTCGCAAGGCTAGCACTTCAATTACATTGCTACATATTATTTCGATCAAAATATGTCAACTTTCTTACAATTATTGATTCAAAATATTATTGATGCTGAATTTCAAGCTTCATCAGTTTCTCTCTGATTATTTAATATCCGAATACAAATATTGAATAACACAGATACAATCAATAAAGTTTGATAAAAAAAAAATACATTTAATCTTAAGATATATAGTAATTCATCAAGTTGTGATTAAAATAAATTCTTATAATGATACTATTTGCCTTGATGTAATTCAAATAAACATGGCAAAAATGCAGCGTTAATCTGTTAAAAAAGCTGAATTACGAAATATATCAATTTACTTCACTGACAACTAACAATTAAAAACGAATTGCTTTTATTAGGTAAGTATAGTAGTAAGTGAAGAGTTATGAACTAAATTGAAAATTATATGTATGTATATAAATAAAGAATTCATTAAAGGAGGATAATTTTCAAATTTTGAATAATATTTACATATAATATATCAGGGATATATGTGTAATCAGTAATTGATTTAACAATATTTATTCATGAATTTTAAGGTCAGTTTGCCAAAACACACCATATCGTATTATTTACCAAAATAATTTATAACAATTTTCTAAGTTAAGGAGAAGTTTTATATATTTATCCATCATTATTATTAGACTCGATTTATTAAAAAAATTAAAGAATGTTTTGAAAACTGAGAGTGTTTAACGTCACAGATAAAAAGAATTCAGTGTAATTTACAAGTAGTGGAAAAGCATGAAATTGAAAATGGCAAACGATTAAATTTAATGATAAAGAAAGCGGGGAAAATAAAATGAAATTAGTTGTAGGCAGTCTGAAAAAAAAAAAACTAATTACAAAATCGATACACTTTTTATTTTTGCATGTTCTTATATTATAATAACTTTTTAGCAATTTTTAATTCACGAATTTAATCAATATCCTTTTTAGATTATATTTCACCTCAGTTTTAATTTATTTTATTCAAATTTTGTTGAAAAATTACTGTACAATCAATCATTTTGAATATTTTTCTACAAACCGCAATTAATCATAACAAATGGGTAGTTTTGTCAATGCGCTTCTGTTTCGAATTTGAATAATTTCCAATTCAAAATGCGAGGTGAATATTTATGCAAATGGCGTAAAAAGCGCATGATTATCTTTGATTGATTAAAAAATATGAAACGCTTGAATTTCATTTAAACCAATAGTATCATGAAAACGTGATTGAATTAATATACGCAGTAGAAAAAAAAATTTTACAAAGAAAAATTCGCGTCATTTCCTAAAAAAGATTCAGTGTTGTAAATCTGTTGAAAAGGCTTAGTGATTCAGAATTTTATTATCAGGCTCACTTCTAGTTAACACATATTGTGAATCCGTGAGAATAATTTTAATAACATGGAATTTATTTTTATCATCCCAATTTTAACCTAATGCTATTCTTGGAATGCAATAAATTCTTTTGTGCAAGAGTGAATTTAAAAAAAAGAAAGATTTCTGTTTGATTATAAATATATTTTTTGCTTGGATTTTATTATATACTAACACCTGAAAACTTCTGCAGTAGGCGCTTTTTCATCCGGTTCGTACGGAACTATTCGGCCATCCGGAGCAGTGATTTTGACCGATAATCGAACGTCAGTACATTTTGACAGACACAAAAATAAACAATTCTACATAGAAATTTAAGCGAATTAAAACACATATTTATAGTGTATTTGCACACATTCTGGACGTGTAGACGATATAAATTTCCAACACAGTATTTTGTCATTGTAATAACAACGGACTTAAATTCAAACAATGAACATCAATTTAATTGAATATTTTTGTATTGATCAAGGTTTGGTTTGGTTTCATTTACGTTGCACTCTAAGCAACACGGGGGCAAATGGCGATGGACCTCGTAATTTCGAGCATCGGTTAAGTGATGAGGATGAAATCTGAGCTGACGACGAGGAGAAAACCTCCATATCCTAACTACCTCTCTAGGCTAATTGGAGAATTTTGAGCCTTGGCTGATTTAACGTGCATCAGCCCGGGTTACACAGAGGGTCTTTAGTAGCATTAAGGCTCGGGCCCACGACTCGATGAAAACCGTCGGTCACAATCCGCGACCATAACCCCTAGGCTACCGCGGCCTAGGCTAAATATTGATCCAGACACAACTTAAAAGAACTAGAAGACAAGAAACACTACACCGAAAGGAAAACTAACAATTATTCCAAATGATTCATCCGATTGCAAAATGCTCTATTTTCATGAATAAACGACACAGAATGACAAGTAATACATAAATGCAAAAAGGGAAAACGTGGAAGTTTCTTTTACAAGTTTTTGATATAACTTCCTTTAGCAATTGCAAATTCTTATCAAAAACGTTGTTAAAGTGTCGGTGGTACTTGATTGTACAATAGCAGAAATCCTTACTCGAGATAAAACAGCGCCGTCTCTGAACTTGCGACCATAACTACCGACCACCCGGTTTTTATGACAAATATAGCTATTAGAACTGTCAACTATAACATACAATCAAAAGAGAAGAAATTTCGACTTCTGTTTAGCTGACATGAGAATAATTTTTTTTTTAATTGTTCTATGTAAAATTTTGTAATTAATAGGTTTAACCCCCAAAAATGTGCTAAATTTTAAAAACTAATTATTAAATTATTCAAATAAATATTAAAATTAAAGTAAGCGAAATGATTATTAAATTTTTCGATTTAATATCAGAATTGAATTGAACGATAAAATATTGAAGTGGACAATAATATTTATTTCAAATATATAAATTAAAAAGCAAACGATAAATTATTAAATTGAATGCATTTTCAGCTGAATGTAATTATTGCTACTGTAAAATGAAAACAAGTCACTTTATTTTGAAAAGTAGTCACGTAACCAATTAATACATTACCTAAAACAATAGCTCCTTTTATTGCTAATTTATTTTTTGTGTGGAAGCTCAGGAACCCTCAAATATTCTTTTTTACTTCAGAGTAAGTACCTGTTCTCTATTGTGATTTTAATTAAACACATAAAAAATAAAAAAGATTAAATGATATTTGTTCATCAGAGGGATACATTTTTTAATTCACTTTCTTGCCTCCATATTCAAATAAATGTTAAATCAGGACAATTCAACGTCAGGTTTAATCTGGAACCAATGCTTTTCCCACAAAACTCAACACGATGAAGCCGAGAATTAATATCTGAGAATGATGCCATCTCGAAGATATATTTAGCAAAAGAATTTCATTTCGAAAATTATAGTTCAGAGATACTTGTAGTTTGTTCTAGAAAGAGTTTTAATTTTTTTCGAACACTCACTGGTCTACCCAAGCGTTCAAGCGGGAAACATGTCACCGGGTTTTTTTGTACCAAAGCAAGCATGAAGTTGTTAGCGACCACTTTGAAAAAAAAAAAAAACCATTGTTTCACGGGAAGTTACCATCGCTAAATTTAACGCTTTTATGGCAAATTTCGATCATTCAGATCAGTATAACGTACACAGTGAATTATTACTCTGATATAAGAGCTATTTGTAGGGCCATTACTTTCTGTAAATAAACAAGTAATATAAAAAAAAATTAAAGTCAATTCCTACTGAGGTCAACAAAGAAAAAAATTATTTTAGTTACTTTTTATTAAATAATTGCAATTAATATAAATATGTATATACATATGACAGAATCACAATATTAAGTGGCAAAAGAAATTCATTCGGTAAATTAAATGGTTGAATGCAGTTTAGCCTAACCACTCTTGGCGATAGGAATTATTTGGCGGTATTTTGCCTAATGTGGCTACCTTGGTCCACTTAGCGGACTTAACGTTGAGCCAAAAAAAGAAAAAAATCGCCAAATTTGGCAATTTTTGAAATCGCGCCAAGTGGTTGGGCTAAATTGCATTTTCACCAATTGAATTCAATTAATATATGAAAAAACTGTATTAACATCAAGTGTCATCCACTACAAGTTTTAAAAAAATGTATTTGAACCAAAGGACATAAACAAACAAAGATATGAATCATTTCAATAAACTCTTTCACTGTGAGTTGGAAATAAATTACATGGATACCACCAGGAGGCGACTTGTTTCGTGTAAGTAAGGGCGCACAGGTTCAAGTGTGATATTTCAGAGTACATTTGGATCTTGACCGTGTAAGACGGGTTATTCCTTATTTTGATGTAGTTCTGTTTTCCTGACCGCAAAAGCGGGTTAATTCAAAGGATGGGCTATTTGGAAACCTTGTATATTTTGTAAATAGTGTAATTATTTGTGAATTTGTAATTGGCGCGTAAAGACTAAATATATACAATAGATAGGTATTGTTCTCAATATTTCGCTTGGTGGATTATTGTTCTACAACACAGTAAACATGACAGTGTTCATTTTCATTTCAAAAACTCAATGATTCATAAACAACTTTCCAGACTTAAATTGTGTTTTCTTGCTTCTTGTATTCTATAAAACAAAATTCATCAATATAATATGTTCTGAGAGACGAATGTTTATGAACAGTGTGTTTCCCTCGTGTATGTTTATGAATCTAGGGTTAGTGAAAATATTATGCCTTCCATAGATTATAATCCAAATTAATTTTCCTCGTTTTTAGTAGTCTGGTTCAAATTAATTTTTGAGTTATATCAATTTAGTATCGACGTAGCAATTTTATTGGGTTTTCATATATTTATACACTGTTAAAAGTAAAAAGAAATTTAAGTTAAAGAGTTCAATTGATAATTTTTGTTATACATTAATAGATTTTAAAATGTGATATATTCATAACACATGAAAAATATTTTGAAGCAATTCCTCTAAATGCAGCCATTTTTCGCGTGCATGTTGCACAAACGTACGAGGGTCGTTCAATAAGTCCTTAGAAATTCCAAGAGATGGCGCTCGTAGCATCAAAAATTGTTTGTTTTTAGTAAGCGTCATGACTCACGGGACTACTGTCTGAGTCTCTGTTACTCGTGTTCACGATGATGCCTTCCGCACTTCAAAAATTCTTCGTCATAACTTTTCCGGCTAATGAGACCATCTTCGTCTTTTTTTGGAAAAAGATTCACCGGAAGCAATCCAACGTTTTGATTGCTACTTGATTTCCGTAGCACAATGATGAATTCAGGTCTCGCTGATGACGCAAAATGACGCAGACAACTCGACGCGGCAGCAATCAAACTTTGATTTGGCAGCAAATCTCTACCAAATCAAAACTTTCTAATGAATCAATGTCAAATGTGTTTCGGCTGCGTTTAACAGATGGCAGCACCCACGATAACAACAGTAATTTACGTTAGTGATGCCATCTGTCTTCAAATACAAGTACTTTTTGTACCCCTCTCGCATTGCAAAATTAAATCGAATATCCTAATAACAATCGAATCCTGTCGAATAATCCTAATAACAATAATTACAGCAAATAAAAGATTTTATTTGAAAAAAAGTACATATATTTCTGACAAATATAGATGTATCCGCACGAAAACAATTCATCTAAAAAGAAAATTATGAGTTGGCTTATAATCTATCATCGTTACGAAATAAAAGAAATAAATAATTGTAATAAAAAGTACAATAAAATATTCAGTTAAGAAAAGTTGCTTGAGTCTTTAATGATTTATCATTTCAATATTAAGGGCGTTCCCAAAGATAAAAACTCTTTCAAATTTTCAGGTTTTTGATTATTTTTCGAATATTCTGCTGTGTTTATAGAGAAATTACCAGTGCCCAACTAAAATATACCGATATAGATAGCGTTTTTAATATTTACTTAAATTGTGATAATAACTTTGGTCTTCATTCCAACGTGTTGTTTATATTTATCTGTTTTGTGTCTTGTCTTAATTTGTACTCGAGTAAAAGTATTAGGGATTTTTTTTCCAAAGGATATCTTATTTTTTCTTGCGCAAAATAATATTCAGTCATAGATAAAAGCCCTGACCGTATTTTATTAATTGCATATATTATTCGTGGGTTGCGCGTGCACTCGAAAGATTCTATACGTAGGCATTACTTCTTGTTCAAGGACATTATTACTTCTTGTGACATTTCTTCACACGCGCACATATTGAAGCATAATTTGTATCATCATTTATTTCAAAAGTTATTTATTTATATAGTTACATCTAATTATAATCTGTTATTATTTTATTATTTATTATAATTATTTTATTATTTATTATAATTATTTTATTATTTATTAAAATTATTTTATTATTTTTAATAATTAATATTTGTTATTTTTTATTATTATATTTATTATATTATTTTTAATAATTAATATTTGTTATTTTTTTATTATTATTATATTTATTATATTATTTTTAATAATTAATATTTGTTATTTTTTATTATTATTATATTTATTATTATACACCATAAAATTTTAATTACTACTGAGAAATAAAAAAAATGAGACATCTAGGAAAATTCATTCCCATCCGTATATTAACCCATCTTTATGTATATAATGTTGTAAATTACAGCTATTACTACTGATTTGTTTGGTTTCAGATAGAAGTAACCCTCCATATGGAGAAGATAAAACTCCAAATCTATTGAGTTTTACAATGACGGTCTTCCATTGGTCAAAAAACGCTGGAGGAAACATATAACACTGGAGTGTGAATATGTAGAGAATGCTTAAAGTATGTGCCTACCTTCGGAGCATTTTCTTTTTTTTTAAAGATATTTTTGCGATACACTCATGTTTGTAATTACAATGGTCTATAAAACTGTAAATTCAAAAGTCATCTGATTGAACTTTTTTTTTTATTTAATATTTTTCAAATTCTTGTCATATTTTTTTAAAAATTTAGCAAAAATTGACATTTATGCTAAAGTTCAGTTAACAAATTCTAATCAATATATTTCTCGTCTTTGTTTCAACAATATATCTAATATATATATAATTGTGTTGTGAAGCAGAAAAAAAATGCAGTTACCCCTTAAACTTATTGGGGTATACCAACATTTATAAACAAAACATGATTTCAGAAAGAAAAAAAAAATCCCTTTTTTAAAACTAAAATAGCTCCAAAATAAATAGTTATATACTGGAAAGCTATGTTTGAGGTTCACAACATACCTAGAGATGTACAGAACATTGCGGTAATATTTCATTTAAATATATGAAATACATTTAAAGAAATGAGATTTTTCGTAGTAAAAAAATTAAAATCGCAGTTTTCCAGAAAACGCAAATAAAGGTATTACATGTTTTTTTTTTTTTTTTTTTTAATTATATATTTACATTAATGCTTTAACTAACTACCATTAGAAACAAATGCAAACCATTTTTGAAATTGAAAATATGTGGGCTTTATTAAAAAATAATAAAGAAACATTCGAAAATTTTTCACGAAAACTGATTTGTTGCTAGGCACATATCAAAAGAAGGATAAATAAAAATTGAGTTTCTAAGTCTATAATGCTTGCTAATAATTGAAATGTTACGATACCCAGGAAAATAATTAACTTTATGCATCGGCAATTTACTCTCTATGGTTTTATATCGAAGAAAAACACACATCGATTTCTGGATCTACTGTTAGATACCCAAGCATTTATAACTTTACAAAACTGAAATAATCTAAAAAATACAAATATTAATTAAACATTTTGGAAAAAAAAAATTTGCGTGTCAAGTTTATTTATTAATTTAATTTCGATTTGTAATTTGCTTAAATGAAAAAATATTTCGGCGAAGAAAAAAAAAATAAAAATAAAAATTGTGATGAAATAGCTTGTCCCTAGATATTTTCGATTGATTTCTAGCTATATATAAAACAAATCGTTAAAAAATAAATTATGCAATTAATAAAAATATTTTTTTTAGTCTAGCTTACTATGAAGGGGAGCTTACACAATCATTTTATATTGGTAACCTAAATAATACTCATACAATTGATCAATATTTGTATAAACTGTAATATAATTGAATAAAACGATGTAATATAACAAAGCCTTTTCACCCTTAATAAACTGCTGTTTGTAGAAAATGCAACACCATGAAGGAATCATCAGAATCAAATGAAATTCGCAGCAAATGTCAATTATAGGATATTATGCAAATTAATAAAGTTTCAGAGCCATCGCGCGTGCGCGGCGCGCGCAGCGCCCTCTGAATTGATGCTGAAAGCGTATAAATAAAGTGCTGTAGCGGGACGTTGAAAAAAGTCTATGATTATTTGTTAGTGACAAACGTTTAGTGAGACCTGAGTATGCCTCCACGACGGAAGAATAAGAAATTCAAGCAACTTACGGAGTTTGAACGAGGGAGGATAATCGGCCTTCGAGAAGGAGGATTTTCCTATCGCGCAATAGCAGCTCGTATGCAGCGGAACAGTTCCACAGTGATGCGAGTTTGGAAGCAGTGGACCGACGAGCACCGAACAACTCGAAAAACAGGCACTGGACGACAGAAGGTGACGTCAGAGCGCGATGATCGACACCTGCTCCGCATGGCGGTGAATGATCGCACAGCTTCCTCCAGGCAACTGGCAGCACGTTGGTCTACTGCTACAGGTGTACAATTGTCGGCTTCGTCAATTCGTCGTCGTCTGCTGCGCCGTGGATTGCGTGCAAGGGTGACTTTATACAGGATTCCCCTCACGGCGAATCATCGACGGCTGCGTCGGCAGTGGGCTCTTGAGCACAGAGACAGGCGAGCTGATTGGCACCAAGTTGTCTTTTCAGATGAATCACGCTTCAATTTGTGGACCCATGATGGCCGTGTTCGTGTTAGACGTTATGCCGGTCAACGCTGCCTTCCTGAGTGTATTATTGAACGACATAGTGGTCGAACACCCGGAGTTATGGTCTGGGGTGCGATTTCGTATCATGGACGATCCAATTTGATACGAATTGAGGGTAATCTCAATAGCAACAGGTACGTCCGTGAAGTGCTACAGCCCGAAGTCGTTCCTTTCCTTCAAGGCATCCCTGGAGCTATCTTTCAGCAGGATAATGCACGCCCACATGTTGCGCGGACTGTTCGAGACTTCTGTTCAGCACAACGCATGCAACTTCTTCCTTGGCCTGCTTATTCACCGGATATGTCGCCTATTGAGCACGTGTGGGATATGGTTGGTCGGCGTCTCGCTCGTGATCCGCGTCCTGCAGTTTCCAAAGACGAACTTTGGTTGCGCATACAAGCGATATGGAATTCTCTTCCTCAAGCAGATATTCAACATCTGTTTGACTCCATGCCACGTCGTATAGCAGCACTTATTGCAGCGCATGGTGGCTGCACCAAATACTGATTTCGGACGCTTAATTTGTTTCTTTTGTTTTGAAAATTTCATCATTTATTTGTATCAGTACAAGTCGTTTCTGCATTAAATTTCATTTGATTCTGATGATTCTTTCATGGTGTTGCATTTTCTACAAACAGCAGTATATAAACAACACTTAAAAACCAAAAATTATCTGCAGGTTCGATTCCGTTTTTTCCTCCAATCCTTCAACATAACACCTGCTACACAAAAATGCTTTCCTACTCTATCATTTTCACACCTTTAAATTTAGCCACCCTTTGTCTCAAATCCATCCTTATAATTGGTCCACTTTCTAAATTTATCTCTTTACACACAACATTATTAAGCATCTATCATCCTATAGGAGACTCTAACCTCCTTCGCCCTTTCGAAAAGAAAGTGTTTTCGGGATAGAATGTTGGTCAAACATTCCCCTGTGGGTGTAACCTATCGCAAACAGTCATTCGTCAACCAAGAAAACTGTCGCTTCTCTCTCTCAATTACCGAAGAAATTTCGAGGCAGCGATTAGTGTCATTTCCTTGTGACCTCTTTCCGACCTACATTGGCGACCTGCTTGGCAGTCTTATTCCCCCCAACGCCAAGGGTAGGGAAAGGGAAAGCTACCTTCGAGTTCGAGTTCTGTCAAGTATTAGATAAATGCAACTTAAAATTTTGTAGCAAATGCAAACAGAAATAAAACCATTTAATACCCTTCCTTTTATACGTAAACATAGGTACTAGTTGACGAATGTGTTTAATTCACGATGCTTCAACTCGTTCTTTTTGTATACAAGGATTGGAAAAAAAAAATTTAAGGGGTCTAAGGCGTTTTCTAATTTTTCAATTTTTTTTTTGAAAAAAAGTAATAAATGTTATTTATCATTTTACTTAGAATATTTTGATACCAACTATTTGATGATACTCAAAAAACTTCATAAGTTATTCAAACAATTGTATACAGTATGTTTTCGTAAAAACAGCATTCGAATGGATATGCCACGCCCACGCATCTTCGAATCCTACTCGTGTTCCTTTTGCTTAGGAAGCAACTTATTTTGTTTCCTAAGCAAAATAAACCTCAATTTTAATGAAGTTTATTTTGCTTAATAAACCTCATAAAAAATTTTAAACATTGGTCTGAATTAGTAGGAAACAATGGCAAGATAAACAACCAAAATCAAAGTTTATATTTGTTAATCTAGAATTTTTTTTTTGCCCTAAGTCGATTGGTTCTGATCTTCAATTTTTAGAGACTGCCTGACTGCCTCAAATCTGGTTCATCATAATATTTACAATAATGAACATCAAATATTTACTATTATCTTAGAGAAATCTTACATGAAAATCTAAAAATATACGCTTATCACTGGCAGGAGATGGTAAACTTCGAATCCAAACATTACAAAACAGGGGGGGGGGAGAACGTAGAATCATTTGTGATGCTATCGGAGTAAAACAAATGATAAAAAAAATTAAGAGTGTTGTCGGAGTAAATAGAAAGGACACTATATCATCCTGGAACATTTTAATACACAATACATGAGTTTAAAAATTTAATTATATGATTTAAGACTTAAATGCATTTTCCTCAGTTTTAATTTTTTTTAGCTAGTGCGCAGAGAATATTTCAAAACCTATTATATTTAAACACTTAAAATTTTTTGGGTATAGTAAGAACACACTCTTAAAACTGTACCTAAATTTAGTATCACACATACACACACATATAAAGTAAGAAAATATTTAATTTTTTGAAATTTTTAACAGTTTGAAATTTTTTATTTTTTAAAAAATATTTTTAAAACCTTTATTTCATTTGTAATAAGTACACATTGAAAAAGGTATATTTGACTTTAGAAATCAACTTACTGCAACTGCAAGTCATTAGAACCTTTTTTATATAAAATAGTATGCGTGCGGTGAAACCTACTCACAAATTTCCTAAAAGAAAATTTCATTATATTCATGGGCTTACAGTGCAAAAATCAAGGCAGATGGTTTTACATATTTAAATTATTTTACAAGTTTTCGAAACTCCGTTCCTTTATAACGTGTAAAAACATCAAAGTAATTCATTTTAATTTCAATGAATTACATCTAGTCGAAAATTGTGTACGTTTTCAGCAGTCGAAATAAATATAAAACCTTTGAGACCCCTTAAAATTGATGGCCACATTTTACTGTATACATTTTAAAGTGGCACCACAGTTTTACAAATAACCTAATAAATCTGCACTGAAAAAGTTTTATTTAAATTTATAACATTTAAATGCAAATAAATTATTTAAAACCCTCACAGAATCTCAATAAATGCCATAAAACTAAAATTCATACGGAATTCACACTTACACTAAATTGAAAAAGTTAATTGATGTTTATAAAATATATGACCATATACAGTATAAATGAGCCATGGCTCATTATACTGTATATGGTCATAAGTATACAGTATAAATGAGTCATACAGTATAAATGAGCTCCTCTATATGGCGTTTTTACTACGGATCAGTTGCTTAAGAACTGTAGACCCACATGTAATTGGAATACATAGAACTCTCTGTTGTAACATTAATCTATAATCTTTGATTTGATAAGCCCTAAAAATAAGTTTTTGCAATAAATTTGTATATTGATGATATTTAAGGGCGTAGCGAAATAATTTTTATATGGGGTGGGGTGGGGGAGATTCTCAGACTTCAACTTAAATCTCAAAATTAATTTCGAATTTCATTGTTCATTTTCGAGGGGAAAAGAATGTTTACGTAGAATACGGGATTTCAAATATTAATTTTTCTGAAAAAAGTTTCAAGAAATTTCTGCATAAAAAGTTTTAGTTTTAAGATTTCAGTATACAGCAATCCTAATGGGGGGTTACAACCCCCCATATCCCCCTATCATCTCTACGTCACTGATAGTATTTTATATAATGTGTTTTTCTTCATGTCCTTATACGAGTATACCGCAGCCTAAAAGTTTCCGTCCTGCCCCGATTCGAAAATTTATAACACAAAATCAAGGAAGTTTAAACAATTTTTTATGCTATTGGTATAAAGCACTTCTAACGTAACGCAGAAGAAAAAAAAATACGAAGCAACATTTACAACAAATGTTTCAAATGTCCATCCCTTTCTAGGAGGCAAAACAAAACTCGTTTGCGTATATATTGAGAAAAGAGTTTCCAAGACTCTGGGAGTGATTTTTTTGTATTCTTTGAGTAAGGTGATAAATTTCAGATTGGGGATTATTTTCTTAAATTTTATTCTTTGAATATCCCCACAGAGAAAGTCAGGTTCGTTCGGATCAGGAACACGTGGTAACCAAAGATTTCTTGAGATGAATCAATCGACTAAAAAATCTTGTAGCATTGCGACGTATTTCCTCCATTAATTAATTCTGTAGCATTTTAAGGTCAAATTAAAAAGTCAATAAGTTCAAGACTCCAATTGAAAATACGTAAGAGAAGGGCCACACAGTTTATTAGCTTTTAACATAGAATATCCACGGTTACCCTCTCTTTCAAATCTCTCTTAACTCAGTGAATCCTGGTTTATATTCTAATAATAAAAAGTTTTAGCTTACCAAATCAAACGTTCCGATTTACACACTTCTTGTTTATCACAGATTCAACTCGTATTACTCTAACTAGGAGTCACTAAAATCCAAACGAATAGTTACGATGATTCACTCCCATTAGCTAGTCGTTATACTCTATCTCTTTTTGAATTCTACTTTGCAGTATATACCTCTATTTGTATTATACTTTAAGATGCTGCATATTTATCTTATATATCTCTATTTGAATTTCACAACACATCGTTTATTCATCTAATTTACCTTATCACGTTTCATTTAGTTGGCAAGGAATCGTATTCAATTCAAATTACAAAAAGCCCCCTAGGTTATTGAAGATATAATCGTGAATAGCCCTATGTTACAACATGCACTTTGCCGCGGTAGCCTAGTGGGCATGGCCACGGACTTGTGGCAGGTGGTTTTTGTCGAGCCTTGATACCACAAAAGATCTGCCGGGACTTAAATCTATTGATGCTCAAAGTCGTAGCGTCGACGTTGGCATGAAGTGGAAACTGGAGAAGGAGGTGCCAGCTCAGGTGTCGTCCTCGTCACTTGACCGAGGTTCAAAATTACGAGGTTCGTCGCCAACAGCTCTCATGTTTCTTCTGTGCGACCCTAATAAGGCCAATCAATCATAACTCTTATTGCATATTGCGCCATTTTCTTCGAACAAAGAGTCTCAGTCTTCTAATCTAAACGTACCTTGACTTTTTTTTTTTGAACGGGTGTTAAAATAACACCGGTAAAAACGAGTTCTTTGAACATCGGTTTTTCTTTCAAACTTCACACTTTGTGTAACGTAAATTTTTTATACCTAAAATTTTCAGAGCAAAAGGGAACGTTGAGTCAAATTGAATTTATTCAATAATTTGTTTTAATGATATATTTTATTATTTGACGCTTATCAAATTTATCATTTAAAATAAATACGTGTAAAATTTTTTTATCTCAATTAAGCATTATGATAATCAATTAAGCTACATGTAATTAAAATTAAGGCAAACGACAAATTATTAAAAGACTTATTTGGCGATTAGGCGAGAAACTTGGCGTAAAATTTAATTCTTTAAATAGTTAGTTTTAATCAATTCATTTTTATTAATTTTATTTAAATTATCGTATTGTCATCCCAAACAATCGTGTATACAAAATTTTAGCTCAAGTGAGAGCTTTAAAGTATGAGAAAAAAAGCTTTTTAAGTTTTGACCCAGACAAAGATGCAATGTGTGAGTGAAAGAAGACCCATTAAAAAAAGTTAATCCCCAAGCAACAGACGATCTGAAGATTGCCATAATTACTTAAAGCATACAAGTATCCTGAAGTACCTTTCTCAAAATAACCGTAAATCAGTTCAGCTTGCCTCCTAGAAAAGGGCGGACGTTTTGAACATTTGACGTAAATGTAGACTCAAAATTTTTTCTACGTTATGTTAACACTAACCTTCACCATTAGCGTATAAACAAATGTTTTAAAGCTCGTTATTTTTTTTTATAAAAAATTTCACGCAGTGACGTACCCAGAGAGGTGTAAGGGAACATATGGGCCCCCCCCCCTCAAGAATTTTTTCTCGAAATTGAAATGTTTCAGGACAATTCTTTTATTATACTGTTCTGTTGTACTAAATTTTAAGCATGGGAATTTTTTTTTTTCTCCTCATGCTTAAAATATTTTCATCGCGAAGAGAAAACTAAGCCAGTCCCTGAGAAAAGAAAAAAAAAAGTTAAGATAATTTACAAGCGAAGAAAAGATTTCAGTGTTTGTAAACGAAGAGAGGGGTGTGGGGGAATTCATCCCTAATGCACCCCCCCCCCAAATGTTAATTTATTCTCCTGGTATCTTAATTATTTTTAAATGATCTTCCATTTTTGTAATTCTTATAACTTAGCAATATTATATCAATACTTGAACAGTTTTAAATAGGACAAGTAAGACTGACATAGTTTATTATTTTTTTTTTTACCAAGTGGTTATTCTAAACTACAAAACTGCTACTCTCTTAGAAAGGATGATATGCACCATCCCATACCAATTTCTGGGTTCGCCACCGATTTCACGAATCGTCTGTCCAGGAACTTCTAGGATACCCTGTTCATGCATACCCCTTGAAATAAAGTCAATGACATTTTGCCTGGCAATAATAAACTCGGGCTCGAAGGTTGTTTCGTAATCGAAAGAAAGCTCTTAAATTACCAACCACACACCAATGCCAATATGTCAAACCGAATCATCGGGCATCTCCTCCTTTTAAGCCGTTTCTTCTTTTGACCATGACAAATAAGAGCTGGGTGGGGCAAGGTCTTGGCTGTCAAAAGGATACTCAAAAAGGGAAGCAGATCTTCTAGGTCCTTGATCCAAAGTGAATTGCTCTGTCTATATAGGCAGGTATACATAACTAAACGGGCGTTCACTTTTTGCTTCTAAATAATAGTTACGCAGATGACTTGAACCTTAAATTAACTCTCCTTGGTTTGGGTTGATGCGAGGACGTGTTCTAAAATTACACGCTCGAGTAATAAAATGAAAATAGAAAGACCCTAATGCGGTGAAAACACCCTGGAAACAATAGCAAACCGAAAAAAAAAAACAATTTAAAATTGTAACGACTAGTAAAACTTATATTTAAATCGTTTGCTGCTCTTTTAAGGGCAATGTTTAAAATCAAGTCCTTGTGACAAAGATAAATGAGTAATTTTGCTAAGGAGGTGGGGGATAATATTTTCGTACATGCGCATGCGTGAACGTGGTGCTTGAAATTGCAAAATAAGGGAGGGCAAGTCAATGACACTTAGAGGAACTATTTATTTATTGCATGGTCAAATAAGATTATAAATGCATTACGAAAACAATACCAAGGAATATGAAAATACGAAATTGTTCAATATTTTAGCAAAATCGAGAAAGTGAATAGCTAATATGTTTTTTTTTTATTTATTTAAGTGATTATTTTTAAGTTTTATATTAAAAGAGGCTAGTTTTCTAGTTTTTAATTATATCCTTTCAGAATGCATCTAAAATAAAGATCGCGATGAAGTATATATATATATATATATATATATCAATGCGTCCTAATTTCAATTTAAGCAAATCATACTTTAAAATATAACGAATTATAACCACTGAAAACAAAAATTTTCAAAAAAAAAAAAAAAAGTAAAAAATTATAAACTTCAATATACAAGTACTGGGATATATGACTATAATTAAAATTTAATTTTATATAAAATACCGAAACAAAATATACAAATCATACAACCATTACAATCCAAAATATTGTTTTGGAACAGGGATGTAACGAGAAATTTTCCGTGAGTGGAAGGGGTTTTCCCATTTCTATTCATATCTCAACATTAATTCCGATTTCAATGTTTATTTTCAAGGGGAACAGAATATTTATGTGGAGTAGGGGGATTCGAATATTAATTTTTTTCTGAAAACATATATTAAAATTCAGTATAAAAAGTTTTAATTTTAAAATTTCGGTATACAACAAACCTTATTGGAGCGATGGCTCCATATTCCCCCTTCCCCCTCCGCGTTGCAACTCCTCTGTTTTGGAATAATATGTATTACCTCAGTTTTTTCAGAAACCATGTCGATAGAAATTGCATATGACCGTTGTTTATCATCAATAGGAATTAGTTCAGAAGAAAAAAAATGATTTGAGGAACGTTTTAATATCGATGATGATATGCTTGGTGATGAATTCAATTCGTAATTTATCACAGACTTATTGCAATAATAACAAATCAGGATATTCCTTTTTTTACTCTCTTTATCATTGAGGTCAATTTGTCACTGAAAGAAATGAAAATTATAATAACCCTCGCGATTAACAATCAAAGGCGATGTACTGGAATTATAAAGCAATTACAACTGATTTTTAAATTGAACTTATTGTGATTTTGAGCCATACAATGGACTAATGGCAATCCGGGATCAGTCCCTGAAGGAAGATCCGTCTTTGCGAATGAGAACCACACCTTTATAAATAGGAACATCAATCGGTGGATGTTGACCGGTACACTACTTTCGCAAACAAAAAGTTTCTAATACAAGTTCAATCGCGATGGATTTCAAATGACCCAAGAAGTGTTCAACAGTGTTGTTGGATTAGCTTCTGATGAAGAATTCATCCTCTTCGCAATGGATGTCGGTCATTGAGCTTCATAATATTAAGATTGGGGGATTTGAGAGAGAAAGAAAGAGAAACGGATGTAGCTTTTAAACTATACAAGATAATAAATCAACTTGGAAAATATAAAGGAAGGTTTAAAGATTTTACAGCAAAAATAAAGTTTAATAATAAGTTGGAGATCCAAAAATAACGGGTCAAAATTCTCTCTCTCTCTCTCTCTCTCTCTCTCTCTCTCTCTATATATATATATATATATATATATATATATATATATAATTTTTAAATATTGTCTTTAATTGTGACAATAAACACTCGAGAGTTTTTAAGTCAGGGCGGCAGTACATCTTCAAAGAACAATTTTGGTCAAGATAGCTGATTATTTTATTTTTGATCTCGTATTAAAATTCTATCTTTTATCTTTGAAAATCTGTTTGCTTTTATCTTATGTAAAATCTGTTTGCTTTTATCTTATGTAAAAGCTGTTTGCTTTTATCTTATGTAAAAGCTGTTATAATATAACTCGATCATGAATTTCTGCGACCGGAAAGGCTGTAAAAACGACATTTTTCATTACAGTAAAACACATCAAATGTTACGCATTAATGAACCTGAAATTTTATATATATGCTTCTCAAATACTTATACATGGAATAGACTATTATTGAGATTTTATATTGAGTAGAGGTTTATATATACATGTAGGAATTTCCAGTTAATTATTAAACAATTAATTTTATTTTCCAATTTACTGTAAAACCAGTCTCCCGATACTCGATAGATGGCACCACGAATCAGAATCATGTGATAAGCTCATGCAGCGCCACCTATTCTAGAACAAAAACTGAGTGACACTTCGTTCTCGCTCTCTTTTCCCCCCACTTTCCGCTTCTCTTCTTCTCCGCATTACCCGCTTCGGAAGTAACTTCAAGTGCCCGAGTGCGTTCCAGTTCCCATCGCCGATATGGGATTAGATTGCCATCTATCCGTCTCGGAAGAACTGTTTATTCCTAATAGACATAATGTGTACATAGTTCAATGTGTAAATATCTTCATCTCTCCACATATTAAACGAAGTAAAACAAGTGGAGTCTCATCATTGAATTCCTACGAAATCATAATAGAGTCCGGTAATGGAATTACCCCCCTAGACAACCAGCCCTTTGCGTAAGAGCAAACAATTGTAGATTCGGGAGGAACAATCTCATCACCCCACTTTCTACAAAATTTATGGGCGTTCGGGCCGGGATGTCTTCACATATATATATATATTGCAATAAAGGGAAAATTATAATGACTTTTAAAGAAAAACTCCAATGTTCAGAACTCGAACTACTATAGCTTCCTACGTAAGGCTATATTATCAAAATAATAGTCATATTCTACAGACAAGGCTATTATTCATTTTGCAAAATGTCGATAGATTTAGATTCTTTCGAGTTACCATACTTTCCGGAAAGTCTTAATTTTTATTTTTACTTGTATATAATGCCTTTTTGATAGTAAAGAATATACACTAAAAAACTTTTCTTGGTTGTTTTTCTAATTTTGAATTCTTGGTTATTAGTTTTTTGTTGTTCCTTAATCTTTTGAGGGACACAATGTTATTATTATGTATTTTGAAAAAGATATACATGCAAGGGAGGTATATTGATCAAGTAGGAAAAAAAATACGATTAAAAATATTCTTAGAGTGGGGTGTTTGCACGGTTCAAACACGAACGAGCACAGTTAGCACGCTGCAAACGCGGGAAAATACGTATACCTGAGCAAACGGCGCCCCTGAAAGAGTTAAGGTAATAAAATATGCATTTCTAGGCAAAATTTACGTTAATTTAAAAAGTTTTCTTCGAAGGTATACTGTTACCTTAAAACTATAAGGATAAACTCCAAGAAAAGGTATTGACTTTAAGTTGCTAAATATTTATTTATATTGTTAATAAATGCTGTTTAGTATTGTATGTACAGCAACAGATCAGTTTAGTGACAGGAGGTAAAGATAACGAGCGATAGTAATATCATTATGAAAATATATTAAATTTATGAAATTACTACCTGTAAATTAAAATGATAGATTGAAATTTTTTTTTTATTTCACGAGGTGATGCTAATTTTAAAAATAAAATAAATTTAAATTATTGGAGGTTAGGTGGTACTTTAAGTAATTAGTAATGTATAGACGAAGCTCTATTACTGAGTTTGTAATGTTATAGAGAGCCGACGATGCTTTTGATTAGGTTATCAAATTGTTGGTGCTTGGAATAAAAAAAATTAAGAAAGAAACTTCAATAAATTTAAGTAAATCGGCGGTAGTAGAGATTGGAGTATCCTGCATGTTCATCCAGTCTGGTGTTTTCGCAAGATGTCGCGAGTTAGTATCTCGAAATTGAGAGGTGAATTCTGATTGGCTGTTGTGGAAGTTGGTTATCAGTGGATGGGCGGGGTCAGGATTTTTGAGTAGTTTTGGAGTTTTGGGAGGTGTAGAAATGAATATTAATTTAATAATTAATGAATTAAAATTTCTCTGGGCTTGTGATGGTTTTTATGCGGTGTACGACTTGGATTCGCCACTGATCAAAAGCTTCCGGAAAAAAAAAAAAAAAAAAAAAAAAAAAAAACTGAAGATCGATAGCTATATATTTGCAAAAGTTGGGGACCTTACTTCACCAAAGATTATCACGAGGTATCATTCACCATCTTTGAGATAAAAAATTCGATATTTTATGTTCATGTGATATGTTTTTCCTGTTAAGATCTTATTAAATTTAAAAACAACGACATCTTAAATCTTAGCTGCTAAGTAGAATTGCATACCAGTTGTTCACTCAATTCTGCCTTTTGCAGAAGTTTTTATCTCGTCATAATGTTCGAATATAATCCTCCCGTTAGCGTGCTGCGGAAGTTAAAAGAGGGATGTGCCATCCCTAGTGTCGTTCTCGTCATTTGATCGAGGCTCAAAATTACAAGATCAGCCTATAGTCCTCGTGTTGCTTCTAGTGTGACGTAAATAAAATTAATCAATGCTTTAGAAAATGCTATCTGGCGTCAAAAACAGGTACTCTTTTAACCTCTCTCGTATGTATTTACAGAAAGTGTTGCTCGTCAATAGCAGTGGCGTAGCGACGGGTAGATATGGCGATCAACCCCCTCCCCCCATTAAGATTGTTGTATACTGAAATTTTATAACTGAAACTTTTTTATACTGATTCTTTTTTTTAATTTTTCAGAAAATATTAATATTCGAAACCCCGTACTCCCCTTGAACATTTTTTGGAAAAAAAGCCTCCTCTCCCCCCAAGAAAAATTTCTCGCTACTCCCTTCGCCTATAGTTTCGATTTTTCCACATTCAAAAACAGCCGTCTTCAGATATTTGTGTATTATGCACGTACAACAACAAAAATTAAAGTAATTTCTTTAAAAAAAATATTAATATTTGAATATATATGTAATAATTTAACTTAATTCACATTAATTTCTCACTTAAATAATTTAATTTACTAAATTTGCCCATTCTCTCCTTTAAACGATAATGTTCATTCGTATTTCCTGATACAATTCCTTATTCTTTTTAATTAACTCAATCACACGTTCTAATAAATTGCTGACAATGCTCTCTTCCCACGGAACAGACCTGTAGGGATGAACCCTGCCAGACTTTAGGTCTATACTTATCTTCCCTGGAAGTCCCTCCATTCAGACAGTTTGGACTCTGACGTTTAATTGAATTTTCCCTCATATAAATAGCAAAACACAGCAAGAAACGCTCTCTTCTTATGCTTCTCTCCTCTTCATACTGCTCCTCTCTTACGCTCGTCCTCTCTCTGATAATCATCTGAGATTTGTATGGTAATTTCGCTTTGGCCTTTGGTGGCCGAAGCCCGACTAAAGTCTGCTACAATATGGAAATAAAAGTATTTCGGCCATGTACGGAATGATTCATTAATATTGAACAAACGTTAAAGCAAATACGTTAAATATATGTGTGTGTGTCGCTATGTGTAGCGACAAAGAATACGCATTCATGATTGCAAAAAAGTAACTTAAAAAAAACGTTGTAAAAAGGTAACACATTTCTTCCTGTGGGTCCTTCAAATTAATGATAAATACGGAATGAATTCACTACAGTCTGTTAACAAGCACACATTTCCATATAATTTGCCGACTTTCGAAAGCCAATTAGAAAGAAATTGATAAATTACGCCATTCAAACATCAATTTCGAAACCTTATTCGTCTTCTAACGGTGTCAAAAATTCGATCAAAAAACATCAATTTTCTCCTTTTTCGTTCTTCTTTCGGACGAAAAATGAACGCTCTTTTCATTCTTTCAAAGTTAAATTAATGGAAAAACAAACCACACGTGCTGAAACTCTTTTTTTTTTTTTAATGGATGTCTTCTGCTTTGGAATAATCGTCATCTGTCAACGCAACTAACTAGCCCTTATGCCCATTCAAGGTAAACGAGGTAATTGGAAAAAAAAGAAAAAAAGATAACTGCTACTTCTAGGTGCGCATAACTTGCTGCCGAGTACATTCATTGAATTTTAAGATGATTAAGGTTTTGGAATGTTTTCAACCCTAACCTTATTCTACTGACATGATTGCAATTTATGTGTATTGTGTTCGAACAAATTGTTTATTGTCAATCGACCCTGACCCTAACTTGATTCTAACAAGAAAAAATTATAAGTTATAGGGTAGACTATATGTCCGTTTTTAAACTCTTGTTTACGGAATGTAACGTTTTCAATGTTTGTAATGTCGTATGATGATGTGAAGTATTTGCAGTGACGTAGTTGATAAAAATTTACCTTTTGTTGGGATAAATTTTATAATTTTCATTTTTGCCTTTTAAACTGAATTGTTTATGATTGTTTTTGTTATCAATTTTTAAATTAATGAACGGAAGCATTCATAAACATTTCAGTGGGGTATTCAGAAAATAATTTTGGGATGTGCATATATCATCATTGCCACAACAAAAGAAATTTTTAAGCTTAGAATTACCAAAAATAAAGTAAATAATATACTATATCAAAATTATTTGTCCTATTTAAAACTGTTCAATTATTGATATGATTTTATCAAGTCATAAAAATTTAAAAACGAAAGATGATTTAAGAAAAATAATTAAAAATACCATGAGAATAAAATGTGCATTTTAGAGGCTGTATTTTTCTAGGAATGCCCCCCCCTCTTCGTCTACAAGCACTGAACCTGAGGCACTATTTTATAGATAACAAAGACTTTTATATTCTTTTCTCAGGCATTGGCTAAGTTGAAATTCTGTTTTTGTCTTCGAGATGAAAAAAAAAAAATTCTCGTGTTTAAAATTTTGAATACCTTTTTGAAAACAAGGCTTACGTAAAATATCTGAATTTTGAGGAAAAATTCTTGGGGGATGCATATGTCCCTTTGGCCCCCCCCCCTCCCCCTTGGGTACGCCACTGGAGCATGAAAAAACGTTGTTAACACCAGAAGTAATGAAATAAACTTTTGAAATATTTTGCTTCATTAATTGCATGCATGTTATGTAATAAATATTTTAGAATACTTTGTTTTTATGCTAATAAAGTTTCTTAAAGAATCAGGAAATATTTGTGACATTATTAAATTTCGTTCATGTTCATTTTTATTGTAAGCATTTGTTATATTATTTTCCAAAACATTACATAGTTTTTTAAAATTAAAATAGGAACAAAATAATGATGTTCTTTTTTTCAACATTAATGTTGAGATTTGGTTTTTGATCTTTCTGCGCATTGTTTCACAGAATAAAAGTTGTAATAACAAAATACAAAACAGAATAACTACTTCATTTCGGATTGCGAAGAGCTTTAATTTACTCTGTATTCCATTTTGAAGAAGTATTCGGGCCCAGATTACAACTACGACGTTATTTTTTTTACAAATTTTTTCCTTCTTATATTCATGTCTATTTCGTTACATATACAGGGTGTTTTGGAACTCAAGGACAAATATTTAAGGGGTGATACGAAACATTTAAACAAGAAGTTTTCAGCCCACAATGCACAGGCGGAGAACAAAGCGGTGGAAAGCTAAATGGTGAGAAAATGGAAAGCATAAAGCGCGAGTTTTCTTACACATCGTCATGTCTATCGTGGATATTAGGAGGCATGATGACGTGCAATGATCAGGAAAGATCACAAAAACACTTGTCGTTGACAATTTATGTACATCCAAATTATGTTTATAAGTACTTATTTTTTCATCACATATTTGGCCTGCGCTTCCCCCCCCCTTCTTATTTTGAACTCAATTTTGGAACATACATATTTAGTTGAAGCGATGACAGCGCCACCTGTTGAGACATCTCTACACATCCAATTTATGTTTATCTGTACTTAATTTTTAATAATTAAAACAATTCACCCTGTCAGATTTTTTCAGCTACAAAAATAAGCATAAAAATTAATATTTAGCTTTATATTATTTATCTTAACTGCTTTATTTACAAGTAAAATGATCTTTCCTCTGTCTATCAATTGTGGTCATGGTCGCTCGTCACTTGACCGAGGCTCAAAAGTACGAAGTCCGTCGCCAATAGTCCTCGCGTTGCTTCTCAGCGTGACTTCCATAAACAACATCATATTTCTATCTTTAGCGTGATTATGTACTTTATTAAATACAGCTTGATTAAAACAATATATTATGAACTTATACGTATATATGTTTCATTTGTAATTTGTATTTTTGTTTCCATCTTCCTTTTAAATACAAATGAAACTAAAAACAATATTTTGTTAATTTAATACAGCCTTTTATCATTCTGTTTGGTTCACAAGTGATACAATTATAAAATTTTTAAAATTTGCTCGAAAACTCAATTATGTTATTCGAATTTTAAACAATAACTGTAAGAGTGTTTTAAATACCAGATACAGAAAAAAGTAAAACTTTCAATTCTGAGAAGCGCTAATAACTTCATTTATTTCTAAAACATATTTAAATAGACAAACTCTGTTTGCAATAGATTGCATAAACACATGGAAATTCGGTCACTTAAGTTATCTTTTGAATCTGTGGAATGAAGTTTATATCATCTTCAAGAATACAACAACAACAACAACAAAATACCACGATCAAATGTAAACAAGATATGTCTACGAATATTTCCATCTAAAAATAAGAATTTTGACAAGGATACTGACAACTATGCTAAACAAATCTACCGAAAACGAGTTTAGCAAGTTGAATCTTTCACTTTAAGCCGAAATAAAAAAAAGAATTAATTTGCTGACCATTACATTTGCCCCAAAATACAAGCAATATTACGTCACAACAGCCAATCGTTTCGTATTACTCTATAGATTAAAAAAAATAATACGATTTATTTTTGTAAGATATAATTTACACTTCTATGCGCACGAATCCATAACAAAAGATAATCTCGTACACATATAAGTTTTTTTCAATAACAAAAATTCTTGTTGCTTTAAGCTCCACTACTTTCTTCCGATGTTACACGAACCAATCAAAAACTGGTTTATTTTCTTTTTTGACATTCCATCTTTTATTTCCTGTTCTTCTGCATCAGACGATAGATTTAATGTATATCATTAATCATTCTTTTTCTTTTCCAGTTTGATTTTTATTTTTATGCAACGTAACTGTCGACGTAAGAGATGTTTTATAATCTTTATTATAAGCCCTACATTCATTCAAACTCATGGTTATGTATTTATTCTCAAACCTTGATCTATCATTCTGGCAAATGCAAGTATTTTGAATGCCATGTTATTTTGTTACATCTTATTAAATAAAAAAAATCAACTTCCATTGTTTTCTTTTATTGTTACTTTCTGATTTTTCTTAAAAGAATTGCATACAATATTCCGTAATGATTAAAAAAAATTCCATCATTTTATCGGCTTATTTTTAATCGTTTGTAAGAATTAAAAGAATAAATATTAATTCAAAACACAACGAAACGAAATAAAAAAAAAAGTGCATTAGGCCTGTAATTGTCAGCAACACAAGAGACTATTGTTTTAGTTGGATCACTTTTCATTTTTTTTATCGTTTGCTTCAATTTTAATTTGCTACCCTAGTGGCCATTGTTTTAGTTGGATCACTTTTGGCGTACCTGATCACTTTTCAATTTTTTTTTTTTTATCGTTTGCTTTAATTTTAATTACATTTAACTTCAATGTATTCAAATTAATAATAATTGATCGTTTGCTTTCAGTTTAATTACATGTAGCTGATATGATATTGAATTAAATAATTTATCGTTTCCTTTAATTTTATTACATTTAGCTTATATGTATTCAATTTAATAATTTATGGTTTGTTTTAATTTTGATATCGGAAAAGTTTACTATTGTCCATTTCTCGATATTTCATCGTTTACTTTAATTCTTACGTTGAATTGAGTAATTTAATAATAATTATAAAAAAGCGCACCTTGGGTGCCTAACTCTGTTCTTTGCAAATAACTTTTTAAAAATTTTTTTTATCTTTCACATCAGTAATATATTATCAAATTTTGTTACAAAATTAAGTTCTAAAACAAAAATACTCGTAATTAGTATATTAAACATTATGGAATAATTTTAAATGTATAAAATTCTTTTTTTTTCTTTCTAAATAACTTAATATTATATGGCTATGCTTACCGTATTTTTTGGGGTCCAACCCAGGACATATTTTTGAAATTATTTAGATGTCTTTTAACACAGTTTACTGAAACATCAAACATCATTTTTTCAATAATATTTTTCGCTAAACATGAATTTTTTTCAGAAATGGTTTGTTGTAATTACATTATAAAATTCACAACAAGAAAATTCTGAATTATTTTTAACATTTTGTAAACAGTAGATAACAAAACAAATCTAGTACTTTTTAACAACTTCAACTACAACCAACTCTTTGGTTTTGAATTACCTGATTCAACAATATACGTTCATTCAATAGGTCATCAATATTTATGGAATCTTTTAAAATTTCGTTGTGCTCTCTCTCCTAAAACAGACCAGGCAATTTCAGATCGTACAATTATCCACTGCAACTTACTAATTTTATCAAAACTCTAAGTGTTGGGAACCAGAATTATACAAATTATATTCGCTTGAGAAGAATTTTTGATCCTGAACATCATTATTTTCTTTCAGAGTGCATAGTAATTCTTTGGTACAAGATGTGTGGGTTTTTCTTTCCTGAAGGTGGCAACACGTGTGGTGATCGAATGTGAAAGAATAGTCCAATTGTAACTCGAGCATGTCGTAAGGATCGACAAAAATGGGTACCCCGTGTCTGTGGAAATAGCTCCAAGGAAATAATATCAGGAGACTGGTCCTCCAAGTTGAGGTAACAGAGGGACTTGCCTTCTTTAGGGAAGAACAAGTATCATGAGTCCAAATCATCACCCTAGTGATCTTGTTCTTTCATATGGAGTTTACTGTCTTTGGTAAACACAGAGGACGTGCCCCCGGAATACCTTAGCGATTATTCTCTATTTTCGACCCTCCTTTTTTCAACCATTTTTATCTTCTTTTTTCAATTTTGCACATGTCTAAATCACAGCTTTACACTTTACTAGCTTTTCATTCACTCTCTTATTTTGTTTGGCTCAGCATGGACACATCTGGCTCTTGCGCCACTAAACTTAACAATCACTCACTCACATTCCTGTAGTTGACAATTTAATTCAAATATGTCTGAAATGTTTCCATTGCTACAATAGCATTAGCTTTTAATTTCAAAACCATTTTATTTTTAACTGCAAGTATAAAATTTTAATAAAATTCACCGCCATTCATAAAATTCTCGAACCCCAAACACTTTTTCAACCTTGGCCCTCACTAAGAAACCATGACTGGCCGGGATCTGCCCTTACATATAGTAAGCCTCGGTATAGAAATGTTACGGATGAGTAATTCTCGAATACTTATTACCTGTCTTAAAAATAAATATTTCATCTTAAAAATACTTATTTTTCACAAAGGAAAAAAAGTTTTTGATATTCATATCTAGTATCGATATTTTTTTTTATAATAATAGAATATTCAAAGACTCGGGAAGAAAACAGATATCAGTACTATTTATAAGACCTAGATCAAGTCGCAAACCTTTCCAAAACAAAGCTTAATTTATAATACAAAGATTCACAAAAGAGATATTAATACAGACCAAGAGAACAGAAAGAATTCAGCGAAAACAGAACAATGGTCTGTTTTTAGAACATTACAAAACACACTTGAATATCTTTTGCAGATTAAAGGACAAAATATTCCGAAGAGTATATTTGTCATGTATAAACAGAATCATACAGAGGAAAGTTGATATACACAAAAGGATAGCTTTCTATCATTAATCTTCAAATGTAAACTGATTACTTAATCAGTTTATGCTAAGAACAAAACTCAATCGATGAAGATGAATGCGATATAACAGATCAGAAATTAAACTGTTTTTGAATTTTATTTTAGAGCGAAAACAATCAAACAATGTATGATCTATCTTCAGAATGCTGGAATGGTAAATTAAATAAATACAATAATAATAAACTAAAATTAATTGACTTTGAAAATTTCATTTTAACATGTGCTAACATTTTCTTTTTCTGTTCTCGAAAAAGTAAAATTATTCAAAATGAATATTAATTAGCGTAAAGTATACGTGCTTCCCCAGACTTCACAGAAGCAAGAAAGAAAAGAAAATATCTTTCAAATTCCTAATACATATTTATTTTTACCAGCAAAGTATTGCATAGTACAAAAACGTTGCTATTGTTGACGGCAAAATGAATAAAAGAGACGATTCAGCCAGAAAAATCAATTGTTAAATGAAATATTAAAATAGAGCAAACAATTAGTTATTAAAATAGACAACACTGTTCTGTTCAGATGATAAAATAAAATCAGACGATAAAATAAAATTTGTTAAATATATTTATGCAATGTAAATATATATCAAGCGAACGAAATGTAATTTTAATCATAATGTATTATTATTATGTCAATTTGTCATTATGTGTCCTTTATCTTATCCCACGTATTTTTGGTGAAGCCATTTCTCAAAACCACATGCTAGAACTTATTATTAAATGTAGCTTTCATCAATATTAAGTGTTTTCCCCCTCGGAGACATGGTTTCTGCACCTTTCTAAAACAAGAAAGTCCCTGAGGGTGGTATTCTGAGGTGTGTCATCCATATTTGGCAAAGACAGTAAACCCCCACAGGAAAGAGAAAAGATCACTAGGGGGTCTCGGGCTCGTGACGTTCGTACTTATCTAAAGAAGGTAATCTTCTTGACAGACTTGACCGAGGTTCAAAATTACGAGGTTCATCGCCAATAGCCCACGTGTTGCTTCTAGTGCGACGTTAATAAAATCAAACCTTGACAGAATTGGAAATTAAGTTTTTAAAAGTCAATTATGATAATAGAATCATCCTTGCATATGGATATAAACATTTCAGTAACAGTAATTAATTAGCAGATATTTATATATATAATTTTTCTAATGTAGAGTTTCAAAAATTTCGCTGAATCATAATTATATACTCATAAAATCAGAAACCTGTGCACATCAAATGAAATCAAAACATTTTGACAACGATAAGTTTTATAAGAACATAGAAAATGTTTACAATATTATTTTTCGATTTGTATGAAATTAAAATTCACGTAGAACTCATATACCTCTCGTTACAACTCCGCACAACTCGTTCTGCTCTTCTTTTTATTTTCCTCGTTTCATCTCAAGAACTCCGGCGAAGGTGAAGAGATTCGAGTAATTAATCGAGAGCGAAGTTCCGAGCTGAAAGACTTCGGGTCAAGTACATCTTGGAATAATTTCTCATCTCGAGTTACATCATTCCTTCTCTCTGTGTAACCGCACTTTCCTTGATTACCGATACCGAATCCAAGGTTCTTCGACAAATAAGAACGCACTGAAGGAAGTTCTGCCTCTCAGAACCAGCCGAGGCAAATGTTCTTGGAGTGAATGTAGGCAGCCATTCGTGTTCTTGCATTCGTAGCTGCATGTTAACATTTGTTGTGCAATGTTTTAGAGGTGAGAAAAGTAAACTTCGAAATAAAAAGTAAAAAACAAAGTTTCATTTTTGATTATGTATAGAGATGGAACAAATTTAGGTTCGATTAGGCCCTAGGCTATTGAAGGTAATAGGGAAATTTATATGTCCAAACTCTGAGTGCTTTTGTCAATGACGAATTGTCGGTGCTTTTTTGTTGTTGAATATATCATATATATGATATGATGCTTCTTCGATTAATTACTGCTGGATCAACAAAGAATATACGAGGGTGGTTCAAAAAGTACATATTTTTAACCAAAGATGGCGTTGCTGAAGAGAGTTTGTGTTACCACTGTGTACTGTCATCTATTCAAGAGCACCAAAATAAATCTGACACTGATTCGTAGTTCGGCAGCTTGTGTTTTCCGTCGTTTTTGGAGGATAATTTTCTACCCCGTGGCGGGGAAGATCGGTTGCCATTGAGTTTTATCGATCTGTTGAATGATATAGATGTGTTAATCCGGAGAAAGCTCGTCCGGTCATCTTTATCAGTGCTGTTAACAACTAGGCCAAAAGGGACTCCTCCTCGGGATGTTCTGAGGCATTGGAACTTAGGTCGTCTTTTTTGAAGAGAGCACCACTTCGGGAGATGGTTTTCTACCTCGTGGCGGGACAGATAGTTCGAACTTGAGTAACATCCACGATTCAAACCTTCGATCTGTCAGTTTGAAGAAAACTCACCCGGTCACTCAATTTTTGCAGTGCTTTTAACAACTAGGCCAAAAAGGATTTCCCCTCTTAACTTCTGCTGTTTTAATTGAAGAGAGACGCAGTGATTAATTTTGATTGGGCAGTGATTTGCTACCCAATCATAATTTGAATGCTGCGACGTCGAATTGTCGTCGATGATGAGACTTGGGTTCATCATCAAGCACCGGAAATCGCGTAACAATCAAAACAATAAGTTGCTTTCGACGAATGTTCTATAAAAAAGGCGAAAACGGTCCAACTTCCCAGAAAAGTTAAGGTGACAATTTTTAGGGATGTGAAGGGCATCTTACTCATGGATTTCTCAGAAAAAAGAAAAACTACCACTGCATTATGCTACAGTGAGTTATTAAATCCCTATTACTTATGAGGGTACTTTTTGTATTGTCCTCGTATTACCCGATTTCGTTTTTTTTTTTTTGGGGGGGGGGCAGTTAAAAGTTTAAAACAAAAAATAATTTTATGCCGTTACTTCTGTTTTGTTTTGACTTAACTGAGCTACTGCTGTCCCTTTAAAAGTTTTGCTTTGTCACTGTTTCTGCAACACTTGATCCCTGCTTCATAACAGAGTGAGCTTTCAGTTTAGGCCTTTGAAAGGCCCTTTTGACCTTGTGTATAAACATTTGAAAGGTGCATTAAAACGACGCCGTCTCTTATCTAAATTGAGAATTCCATACGCGCTCACCGAAAACCCAACAGGAGATGGATCTCTAGGAGCGGCTAGTGAACATTATTTTAACACGTGGGTATATCCTGAAATTTTGATCATTCCTATGAAATAACCGAGATGTCTGGATAAATTTTACTCTGCATATAAACTAATTTTTATGTACATAATGTCGTAAATTGCAACTATGAATTTTGATTTGTTTGGTTTCAGGAAACTGTGGTTTGAAGTAATCCGCAGTATCAAGACCCGCCGTGTAGCCGGGGCTGATGCACGTTAAATCTGTCGGGGTCCAAAGTCCTCCCGATGGCGGGGTGTGGAAGTTACGAGAGGGGGTGCCAGCTCAGGTGTCGTCCTCGTCACTTGACCGAGGTTCAAATTACGAGGTCCGTCACCAATAGCCCTCGTGTTGCTTCTAGTGCCACGTTAATAAAAACTAAACTGAACAGTATCATAAAGTTTCGAGTATTATTCCTAGGTAAAGTTTTGATTATTACGGAGAAATAACCGAGATGTCTGGATTAATTTTATTCTACACATAAACTAATTTTTACGTACATAATATTGTTGCAATTCGTGTCGATTTGTTTAGTTTCAGGAAGCAGTAGGTTGAAAGTGACCTGCAGTGTGTAAAATAGCGCTTTCCATCAGCTGAGCTCTACAATAACAGCCGTCGAAAACGAAAACGCTGGGAGAAATGTATAACTCTGGGTGGTAACTATGTAGAGAAGTCTTAAGAATTATAGATACAAATCAAATTTTTTCAGTAATAATTAAAACTTTGCGGATAATAATTAAACCCTCACGATATTTCGGGTTATTTCACTTATGGCTTCCTGAAACCAAACAAATCGACAATGCAATTTGCAACGCTATGCACATAAGAAAAAATGAACATGTAGAATAGATTTTATCCAGATATCTCAGTTGTTTCTTCAAAATTAATAATATTTTACTGTACATCTTACATCGCATCCTATAGTACCTTTTGATTTTCTGTAGCCTAGGCTCGGGCAAAAATATGATCCAACCTGTAAAGGCTCCCGTCCTCGAAATCAAAATGGCACTTACAGCTTTGATGTTAAATCTACAAATGCCCATTTTTAATGAGAGCATGAGGATGTTTAGAAATTGAAAATTCTTGAAAAAGAGAAATAAAAAAAAAAGAATTCCATTAAATACTAGTATTTGTAAGGAAGTTTGATGACCTACTAGAAGGTAACATTTTGTTTACATGGGTACAAGATCCTTAAGTATTAAAATAGTTATTTTATCGGTGTTGATAAACCATATTTGATAAAATTTAAAGGTAAACGTGTAGCAAATTACCTCAAACGCTTTGTGCCATGAATTGTAAAAAAAAAATCTTTTTTTTTTCGCCTAAAAAAATTTGACATTTTATTTCGATATTTTTTATCTGTGTCATTCAAAATTTGAAGTAAAAAGAAAACAAAATAATGTGGTAAACAATTTTCTTTTTGTACATTGAATACATTATAGAGAGTACGTAATGTAAATGAATTTCTATGGTAAACTAACTGACTCTGATAAAAACAATTGCATAATACAAACATGAGTCATAAAATTTAAGAAAACAAAATATTTTTTACAAACTTTTATTTAACAAATATGTATATGCATGTCAAAATTTAAGATCTTTTTTTAACTCACTTTCCTGTCATGCGATCGAGTTGAAACTTTGCATACATGTACGGGTGTGGCAATTAAATAACGAGACTGACGCTGCTATAGAGGAAGTACGCATGCGCCAAACGCCAGAGACCAGCATCAGTTAAGCGTGAAGCTTTCTCTTTCGAATGCAGAGCCTTTCGATTCTGTAAACAATTCGTATACCAGAAACTTTCGTTCGCATTAGAGTTATTTATTTATTTATTTATTTTTGTTTCTCTGGAAAAATAAGTGTGACGATAAAGGAACGAATTGTTGGGAAATTTCACATGAAACTTGAAAATTCTCTATCGAAACTTGTTATTTATTGAAAGAAGTGTATGGCAATGAATGTTTATCGTGAGCACGTATTTTTGAGTGGTTTAAGCGATTTCGAGATGCCCGAGAAGATTTTGAAGATTATTCACTCCCGGGTCGCCCTCCCATGTCAAAAACTGATTACAATATCGAAAAAGTCGATAATCTGGATCGATCTGACTGTCGGTTAAGAGTTCGTGCGATTGCTGAGACGGTAGGAATCTACAAAGAATCGGAACGGCAAAGAATCCGAAGAACAATTTTCCATCAAGACAATGCAACGGCTCATTCTACATTGTCTGTCGAGAAGGTTTCATCCAAGTATAGCATCCCAGTGTTAGACCAAACACCGGATCTTGCGCCATGTGACTTCTATCTGTTTCTTCAAGTGAGATCTGCATTAAAAGGAACAATATTTGAGTTTGTTGAAGCTGTGAAAGAGAAAGCGGCACGCATTCTGTAAGAGCTGACAGAAGAAGACTTTCAGCTCTGTTTCGAACAATGGAAGATTCGCATGGAATGTTGTAGGGATAGAGGAGGAGTGTACATTGAAGGTGAAAATAACATTGATAATAATATGTGAGACATAAAAATGTTTCACAACATCAATCTCGTTATTTTATAGCCACACCTCGTATGACTCTGATGGTATGTTCAAGCAGCGACGGCCTGGGGGAGTGGGGATATACCGGGATGGGAACCCAGATCTTGCACTTAAAAACGTCAAATTCATTGAAATTGCGCGCACATGTACAGTTCACAAAATGGCATTTGAATCTTAAATTTCCAGAAAAAAAAAAAAGAAGTAATTAAATATAAGTAAAAAAAATGTTTAAATCACGCCTTTTTGTAAGAAAGAATTAAAGTTATAAAAATTTGGTTTTTTTATATCTTAGTTAAAAGTATCTCAGATGTTTATAAATTATATATTAGTTTACACTAAAAAAAAATTCTAACCCTTTTAATCCATCTGTAAGTAAAATCTTGATAAAAAAATTTTCTTACTTGCATTTTTAACAAGAAATACATTCTTGCAAAGACCATTCTTATAAAAAGTCAAACGGTTTATTCTACATTACCATGTAAACAAAATGGTATCTCCCTATTCGGTCATTAAATTTTATTAAATATTCTAGCATTTATAATAATGAATTCGGTTTTAATTTCTTTTTTACGGATATTCAATTTCTTAACATTTTAACAGTATCGCTCTCTGTAAGAATCTACATTTGTAGATTTAACTGGTTAGTCATATATAGTGTCATTTTAACAGTTCAGCTATAACTTGTCATTTTTTTAAGCCAGTTCAGTTATAAGTGTATTTTAACAGTTCAGCTATAAAGTTAAAATGTGCTATATTTTAACAGTTCAGCTATATAAGTGTCATTTTTAAGTTTTATAACAGTTCAGCTATATAAGAGTCATTTTTTAACAGTTCATAAATTTTAGCAGTTGAACGACTCAGTAAAGTTGCGAGAATGAAATCCTGAAACATACTTTTACGACAATGAAAAAAAAATTTTTACGAAATGCAGGACACCAAATTTTTTTTACTAATTATTCATTCATTTACACGCACACTTTAAAGTTTATCAAATATACTTTATCAACACCGATAAAATAAAATTTTATTTCCAACCGCAGTATCCGTGTATACAAAATAGTATCTTCCAATTAGGTCATTAACGTTAGAATATCTAGCATTTATAATTGAACCTTTTTATTTCTCTTTCACGGATTTTCAGTTTCTTAAATTTTTTATCGTATTACTTCATAAAGTCCACATTTGTAGATTTATATAATGCAGCTATAAATGCGATTCTTGAAAGAACTTTCTATCAATTTTCTCGATCGTGCTTTCAGGGTCAGTACTAAAGGAACTTCTACTTTTTCTTAAGCATCGTTTCGATAAAATCAAAAATAAAGGAAAACCGTGTTGTTCTTCAAGTCTCCTTTGTTTAAAAGGTTTTTGTTGGATGGAGGTTATCAGGAGTATATAATGCAACGATAGTCTTAATCGAGACGCCCTTTATAGAGTGAAGGTAAATCTATTTATAAACGCCTACTAAAGACGTCGACCGCATTCTCATGAACTTGAATAACAAATTATAAATAATCTTTTCAGTTGCGGATTTTAAAACATATTTCTGAAGCTAAGAGTAAATATTTTTATAAGGAACCGATTAATAAGACTTGATTTCTCAATACGAAATTATATGGTTTCAAAACGAAGTGATTGGAATTATTTTTTTAGCAAAAAAGAGACAACTTTTCTGGTAATATTTTAAGAAAATGGTCTTTAAGATTTCAAGTCAGACTAAGAAGAAGAAAAACGTCTTATATTAATTTTTAACTCTTGAAAAAAAACCACAATACTGAGATTATTCAATGATTCCACTGATTTCAAAATTTCTATTTTCAAAATGAATGACTCATAATGATAAGCAATACATGAATACTGAGAAAACTGATTTAGTTTATGAACAACAGGGCTGAACATCGTATTTCTTTTCACTCAAGCTATTATTTCCAAAGCTGTTTTGTGCAGTCTTTCACGCAGCTTCATTCGTGAACTAGATGACATTTCTCAGTCGGCCACATATGATCAGCTGATATTGCCGCATGGGATTTCTTCCTTTGGGGGGGTTTATGAGCAAACATGTGCTACCTACCAGTATCCACATATGTATAACTAAACCAAACGAATTTCTTGCTGCGAACTACTTACCGCCGACAATTTACAAGCGTGTTTAGAAGGAGTTTGTTAGAATCAGATATTGCATGTGTAACGAAAAGGAAGTTGTATCGAATGCTTGTAAACCAACTTCTCGTACCATGGTATATGTGTTAAAGTTACAAAATATCGTTTCATTTTCAGAAATTCGTGGATGAGTGAGTTCTAAATTATATTTAAAAGTTGAGCCAGATGTTTTTCCCATTTCATTATATTCCAATCAGTCTGTTTACATTTTTCATTTATCAGTCCATGCTTCTCATTTTGTGTAGTTTATTTATTGAAAATATGGATTTTTTTTTTTTTTTTTGGAAATCAGATGAATTATTTTGAATAACTGTCCTTCAATTATTTTGCACTCAATAGAAAGGATTTTTACTGTAAACCTTTAAAGGTATCATCTAAATCAGTGCTCCACCAACCGGTATTAATGGCACTGAATATAATA
>BMAW01094742.1:202270-223938 GCA_019974015.1 Nephila pilipes
AGATCAAATAGTAAAGATGAGATAATTAAAGTAGAAATTCCATAGGATTAACATTACGTCCACGAAATCAAAATGGCGGGTAGACGGAAGCCTTAAGCATCTTCGCAACGACTTCAAATGCGATAGTAATTATAAGCAAAAAAAATGTGCAAATTATAACAAATGTTTTAAATAATTTTATACAAATAAACTCATCGCGAAAAAAAAGTTTCACTTTGAGTAAATAGTCAGAATGAAATGATATGTGAAAGTAACTTAGTACATATATCAACAACCGCATAATAGAACCACATAAATGCACAATACAGAGTTATTTCCTGGAAGCTGCGAGGCCATATTAGATAATTTGTTATCTACCAGGGCTTCAAAATTGACATTTAAAACCTACAAAAGCACACTGAAAACACTCCAGGCTTGTCGAATTTTTTTTTAAAAAATTTTTACTTTTATTTTTAAGATCCCTTATCCGGTATATAAGTTTCAAATTCTTCACTTTTAAGAAATTTAAGACAGTAGTAGTAGTATCATTGAAATGAGGAAGTCGGTATACAATAGAATTGTATTAAAACGATTCCATAAGAATAAAAAAGAGGTTTTATTTCACTTAATGAAGAGGACATTCAAAAATGGTATGTGTACAACCTTAATCTCTTTGCTTGACATGCCCGCCTCAAAAATGGACTAAATTTTTTATGCTTCTGTTCTAATTTTTTCCTTTTTCTCCCTGTTTTTCCTCTTTAAGGAAGTCCTTTTGTCCGCACCTCAAAATATCTCGCTTTTGACAGACGGTCGCAGTTCTATCCAAGACTTGCGGAACTGGTTGTGTATTGGTGATAGAGCATCGATCTCTCTCTCTCCTGACACCAAAAATTTTCATGCGGCCATTATATGAATTTCCGATGGATTCCCCCTCATATCGGCATCAGAGGTAACGAAGTGACTGCACCCTAACTAAGGAATACCTGAACTTAAATGGCTTTGACTTCCACCACCGTAACTTTTCTAGAAACTTGATCAAGAATTCAATCTGATTTTTATATCACTCTCTTCTGCCACATGACTGGTATTGTGCAAGCGGCCGGCAAGAGCCATCGTTTTGGAGTATCCAGAAGACTACAAAGCCAAGATTTTTAAGAGGTCGCTTGAGGTGCCTTGAATTTGACCAGATTGCAGCGCCTCTCTTCTGCAACAACGACAGAAATTAAAACTCCTTACTTAACTATGTAATGTGTTTTCAGCCTAGTTGGTAGGGGCGCTTCAAAAAGCGACCGTTGAACTTTCTTCTGACCCACTCGTCCAAATTTCGAAACAGCAGCGATATCCAAGGTCGCTAACAACTCTTTATCCCTTCATGAGGTTGGAAAAATGACCAAAGTGGTTACTCAGGGCTTGGAACACATGATGACAGCACATCCTATGACTACTGGTTGCATATACACCCATCGCAAAACACTTGCATGTTTATATCTTTCTGAAAACAACCTCACATAAATCATGACTAGTGATATTCCAGCTTTGGCGCACGTGTCGACAAGACCCGCCACTCAACACGAGACAGCCGATGACTCATATGGAAACTGTCCCAAGCAAAAGTCAGTTCAACAGGGAAGGGAAGCATGTCAATTGCAGTAATGGCGAAAAAAAGTAACCTTCTGAACAAATATCAATGTTTCTCTTCGTATCAGCACGATAATACTGGAGAAGGAGTATGCAGCGACTCTCTTCTACAACAGCGACAGAAGTTAAAACACCTTACTTATCTAGGCAGACGAGATGTCTTTTCAGCCCAATTGGTAGGGGTCTTCTAAAAGCGACCGGTCAACTTTCTTCGGACCTACTAGTCCAGAATTCGAAACAGCACCGGTATCCCAAAGTCAACAATTATTCTCTCCCTCTACACAGGTCGAAAATATCCTACGCCGAAAGATCTTCCCTGCCTGTAGAAATTGTAACTCTGGAAAGTCCTGTCCTGAACATCTTCTTTTCTGTCTGGGCTTACCAGAGAGGACTTGACCAGGCGTCCCCTTCTTGTTTTCGACTTCCGCAAGGTTTTTAGACTCATGGATCTGATTTAGCCCATTGGCTAGATCGGATAGGATTAAAAACAACAAGTCCTTTTCTTATTTTGTAAGTATCTATAGCACACTACACTAGTGGAAGAAGTAAGATATTCTATATTTACTAGTATATTGCAGCCGAGGTAGCCTAGAGGTCCTGATCGTGCAATCGTAAGTCCGTCAAGGTCAGAATACCGCTGTCGCTGTGTCGCTACACAAGAGTCGCTGTGTAGCGTGGCTGATGCACGTTGAATCTGATGAGGAGCCAAATCTTCTGAAGTTCAGAGAGGAAGGTACTAGTTCAGGTGTGGTCCACGTAATTTGACTAATGTTCAAAATTACGAGTTGCCAGTAACTCTCACATTGCTTCTAAGCGCGTTGATAAAATAAATAAATCAATCAAAATGCACAAGTATGTCGGTTTCCTTTTCATCATTACAGTTTTTGTCTGCTTTGGATAAAAAAGTTGTTTTGGTGGTCTTCTGTTCCTTCTTACTAAAAAACGGTAATTTTTTACATTATTGTTCTTTTTTTTTTTTTTTTTTTTTTTTAACAAAAAGAGAGTACGAGGATTGGTCAGAAAATAAAAATATCTAATATCTTTTTAATCAGAAAGGTAATATGTTTTTGAAAAATTTACTCATTCAATACATACACATCAAACACTATTTTTCGATTCATTCACATTCCTTCACAGAGCAATTAGTGAGACGAAGGAGGAGCTTTCTTATAGCTATGTTGAAAAATATTCCTCCGCCTCCTATTTGGCCCATTGTTTGATGGCACTCTGTACCTCATTGGTGGTCGAAAGCTTTTATCCATCCATAAATGAATTCAAAGCGATGAACAAAGGAATGTGCCAGATCAGGACTGTGAGAAGGGAAGTTGAAGATGTCCCAACCAAATGAATCTTGGAGTTATTTTTTTGCTATTGAAATGGAAATCCTTTCCTCTCAATGAAGATATTTATTTAAAACTAATAATTTTGATATTTACATATTTATAATGAAAGAACTAGGCCAATGAGAATTGATCGTATAGTGGAGAGACTCTGATCATAGAAGAGAAAGGGAATTAAGATAAAAAATGATGACACAAATGAAGACTGTTATTTGACGCAATTAGTTAGTTTATTGAAACAAATAGCATGCTAGTTAACATAAATTCCACTCAACATACCAGGATGATGATGACATTGGTGTCCCAATCATGGAAGTTAATTACTTGTACATAACTTAGAAAGTGTGTCTCGCGAGTGTGTTGTGAACGTGTCTGTGTCATGTGTGTGTCTCACGTGTGTGAATGTGCCTGAATGTGTCAATTTGAGAATGCTTCAAATTCTTGGCGAACTTCTAATTTAAGTGTGCTGCCGGGAGGAATGGAGGGCAACCACAAAGAGGGAGAAAGCCCCTTTCCTCCTGAATTGAGATTCGCGCTTCTGAAGTGAAAACGTTCAATGACTCAACACGAGAAGAATCAAATTGTCCAAGAGGGACCATCCCAAATGAAAATCCTTATTTCATTTATTTATTGCTTTATTGTTTTAACAAATAAAGAATTTGTACCATTTTTAATCACACCTCGAAGAAATGTTCATCATCTGACTCTCAGAAATTCCTGATTAATGTCTCGATTTATTAAAATAAATTTAACGTCTTTTATCATTAATTACAAATAATAATTTTTACTGCAGTAATAAAATATAAAAAAAAGAAAGAATTAATTGCTAGTAACTATCTTACTGGCTATAATTGTATAGGTTTATTACTGGCATTTTTAATTAAGATACAGTAATAAGCATTTATAATCAAAACGAGTTTAATTTGCTTGCATTTTTTAATCAAGGTACAGCTGGCATTCTTTAATCCGGTACGTTTGAGACCATAGTCATGCCGGATTAATTATTTTGCCGTATTATAGAGCGGGAGAATGGTTTTAATGGGAGAATGCCAAGGATAAATCATTCAGGATAAAAATTTATACAAATAGTTAAAACATTTTTTAATACGTTTGCGCATGTTCTTAGCTAGGGATTAGCGATATTTCACGCAATAGGATAAATAATAGTATTATGTGTTTGGAAACTAATCCACCAGTAATACATTCCATACAAAACTATTAATATTATCACTTCTTTCAACAACTTATTCTTTTTATTCCAAAGATAAATCAATATAGATAAAAATTTATATGATTAAAACTTTTTTAATGCGTTTGCACGTGTTCTGAACTATCTATGAGCGATATTTCACGTAATATAGGATAAATAATATTATTATGTTACTTGTTTGGAACCTAATCCATCAGTTATACGTTCCATATACAATCCTATTAATACTATTACTGGAATTGCTTAACAAGGGCTCTAGAATTAATTTTTATGGAGTAACATATGACATTTATTCTGTCCACTCAAAAAAATATATTTGAAACATATGTACATGCTTATAATATCGTGTCTTTGAAATTAGAAATTAGTCTATAAATAATGCAGGCTTATATCTTTGTTAAATTAAAAATCCATCTACCACAATAAAAAAAAAGGCGATACAATTTTAAAAATATTTTACACATGAAAAAAGTGATTTATTCATATGAAAAAAAAATTCTCATAATATAATGTAAGCTCTCGCAAGATCAATCAAAATATACTCTAGGATTCCTTTTATAAACCGGCTCTTCGTCTTCCCAGCCGCCAGTTTTCGTAGTTTTGACACTGACAGACAAGCCTTAAAAACATCATTTTATGATTTCTACTTCTATGGATAATGTAGGCTATCAATGCAAAAAAGTCCATTTTTTGTCGATTATATTTACTTCGTGTGTTTGATTGACACTTGAATAGTGTAGATTGCATTGAATTTTATACAATAATACATAATTTTCGATGTTTAAAAGCTTTAATATTAGTAGTTTTCCAGTTACGTTTTCGATAAACTGCCGGTGCTCTGGTCTCATAACTACCAGATTATACATATTTAGGTACATTCATTGATTTGAAAAATGATTCTGAAGCTGATTCCTTTAATTTTGCGGAAAAGGAACCTGTGACGACCTTCCTTCATTATTTGAATCTACATCCACCTTAAAGACCAATTAAATAGATTCAATTAGTTCAAAGCTCCAATGGAAGATAAATGACGACACAGTTTATTATCTATGAAAGAATATGTGAGGTCGCTCTCTCTCTCTCTCGAATCCTAACTCTCTCAGTTAATCCTAACTTTAGTTCAAATAATAATGTTTTAACTTACCAAATCATTTATTCCAATTCAAGCATTGCTCGATTATAGCAGATTCGATTCCTATGATTCTAACACGGAGTTGCTTCCGACTAGCTTCAATATAAACGATTAATTACGATGAATCATCCCAATCTACAAGGATATATTTATCAGCTTGTCATTTCCTTCTATATTCCTTATCTTTCTTTTCAGTTCTATTTCACTTTATCCCTATCTCTAATTAAATTCACTATACTTCCTACCCTCATCTGAATTGCTTAGTCACGTTTCATTTGGTTGGGAAAAAATTGTAATTATGTGCAATTCAAATTGCTGAAAAGTCCCTGGGGGTTAGCGAAGAGAAGATTGAGAATATCTCTACGTCAAAACATTAAAAATTATCATATTGATATGATAAATAGCTTGGAGAATGTAGCAATAGAAAAGAAGTAACTCACTGTCCATTGGTCGTTTTTCCTTTTTTCTGAGAAATCCCAGAGCATGGCGCCCTTCGAGCATCCCAAAAAATTGCCGCCATAACTTTTTCGGCCGATGAAACCGTTTTCGCTTTCTTTAGAACAAATTCATCGCATTGATTTTTTTTTTTCGGTTTCCTGTATATAATAATAATGAATCTAGGTCTCGCCGATGGCGACTACTCGAACCGACATCAATCAAATGTTGATTTCTCAGCAAATGGCTACGAAATCAAGACTTTCTAAGGAATCAGGGTAAAATTGATTTTGCCATTTAATAGAGGGCCACGCGTGATGGTTGCACCAACTTGCCTTAGCAACACCCTCTGTCTCCAAACTCAGGTACTTTGTGAACAACTCTTGCAATATCAGTTGAAACGCTGATATTGTTTTTAAGTATGCCTTGCAAAATTGTTTTTCTTTTTTCATGAAAGTATTTTGGGTACCTGAGACGCACTAAAAATGTAGGGTTATTCCAAATGAATCATCAGATTTCGAAATTCCATGTTTCCAAAAGTAAACGACATAGAATTATAAGTAATACATGAATACAAAGGAAATATGTAGAACTTTTATATTGTGAATAATAGATGGTCCTCGTATGTTCTTCTTCAAGCTACTTCACGAAAGCTGTTTTAGAAGGTTTCGGGGAGCTACCTCGCAGTTGGATTGGCCATAGTAGACTAATGATGTTACACAGCTGGCCACCTAATACGACTACATGCATTTTTTACAACGTTTTTATGTACTTCACTTGGTGTGTGTATCAGTGTGTCATCAAATTTTCGATCGTTAATTTAACCAACTTCCCATCAAGCTAGAGCTCTGACACTTTGGGAATCGTTCTTACTTGCCTAACAATGCAATATTTAGACATCTGCGACAAGTTTTAACTAATATTTCAATAATTTTTTTTAATAATCATTACCACCATATAAAAACGTTGGTTTTTATCTCTAATTATTTCCTTTGGAGATTTGTAAAAGATAAGGTGTATGCTCCACCATTCCTCACAAATTTATGTGAACTAAACAACGGGTTTCGACTTCTGCACAATCCATCACCACTGACACTACAACGTATTTGGTAGGAATTAACATATCGAATAAGCATTATACGTGTAACTAAATGTAGTTGTATCGAACACTTGCAAAAAAGAAGTTCTATCTTTTCCTTTTGGATTCATGTATTACGCATTATTCGATGTAATTTGTTTATGAAAATATAGCATTTTGAAATTGGATGATTCGTTTTGATTAACTCTGTATTTTTACAAGAGTTCTTCTAAATGCTGAATGAAACAGAGTTTAACATCTTCCACTCGCACACACACAAAATCTCTTATTTAGGCATGCGCATCTTTTGGGAGCAACTGTAACTGTGTGATGGAAAGCTATTAAAATAACTTAAATGACGCAATACAGCTCTTGTATGCATTCTTATCCATTGTTACGTTTATTTGTTTGCCAACTTCACTTAGTTACATTTTCTATCATTTTTCTTCCCTATCATTGAGGTCAATATTATGCATTGGAGGGTGAAGTCGCTTTCACCAGCGGTGACCTCACATCTAACCCTGCAGGGGTGGATGCCACCAAAGAATCGAAAAAGAGGTAAACATTTTGTAAAGATTTAAGGGTGTCACTCGCTCTACCAGCTTTTAGAAAGCGACGGATTTACTTTCACACGATTTAAAAGAATCTTCATTACCTCTTGACTTTGAAATAGTCATAGATAATGAAAAATCTTCTAAATCGTGTGAAAGTGTTGTGGTCTTTTCAAAAGAAAGAATATGAAAGATTTGCATCTATTACAAACTAGTTCTTTATATTTGTTATTAAGTGGTATTAAGCTTAGTTTATACGTGAGAGCATGTTTTCATTGTAAAGCTATTGTTGTAGCGTGCTTATTAACCTTTTTAATTAAAAGTGACGAAGTTTAATTAAAGTTATTCGATGCAAATAAATTAAATAGTGTGTAATGGATTTTAAGAATTTTTCTTACATAATTGGGTCATAAGAATATAATATATGTGTGATGTCTTAAGAAAAATATAATATAGATTTAAGAAGTAAGAATAATTAAATGACTTTTAAATTTAAAATATTTTTTTTTTTCTTAAAGGGGAGTTTGCTCATATTGTTTGAACCGATGCGTGGTGTAAACGGACCTTAGTTCACGCATTGTTTACCTATGTTAATGTTTATTCTCGGGTTGCGAATGTTAAATTAGGATGATATTTTAATAACAATGAATTTGTTTGTATCTTTTTTTTGTTTCGTGTATCATTGATTAAATAACGGGTTTTAAAGCGTAAAGAAATTTTTTTGAAAAGTTATTCGTTTAATTAGCGTTTTGAACTCGAGAGAGTTTTCTTTTGTGCCAGCACGAGATATTGTTTCTAGGCTAAATAGAAGATAATGAGGCCAATTTTTTTTTTTATATATCTCAGATGATTTTTTTTTTCACAAAACATTTGCAGATGTTTTAATTTGAAAAACAGTTAGAAAAGTTGTATTACTTTTGAGTAAAACGAAAATTATAATCATTGGATAAAAAAATAAACGAAATTTTTGTATAAGATAAAACAAAAGTGACAATTAGTTTCAGTGAAAATAACGTTTTGACACTAATAATAACATTTTGAGAATAAAAATATTTATAACAATGTTCGACAATGAGTTTGAAGCACTTGAGCCTCGTGAAGGATGTTGATTTCTGCGTGCGCCGATTGCGGCCTTTCAAGTCCGTAGGAGCCTAAGAGTTGGATTTAATAGATGTGAAATTTTAAAAAAAATTACTTTAAGAATTTAAATTTGCATTAAAAATTGTTTAAAAATGTGAGTTTACTGTGCAGAAAAGAGTGCTTAACAGAAAGAGTGCTTTCACGCCACAGGCGGCAGTTACTGTGAGAGGAGGAGGACTTGACTTTAGCGACCAGCCAATAAGGTAACTGCTTTTGTGTCAGTGATTTGGTTAAAATTGGTGATGGAAAAATTTTCTGTGTGAGGTGTGTGGACGAGAGCTTGTTTAGATTATTATTTCATGTTTTTTCTTCAAGCGTTGGTAGACTGAACGAGTGATTCTGAATAAACATTAGCGGCGGCTTTCTTTGACAGCAACACCATAGGTCAAACCATTTTAATAACTAGCCGGACTGGGTCGTCTCTTTCGGTGTGATTGATAAAGGCGCAACTAAAAGCAACCAGTCGACTTTGGATCCAGTGATGGAGGGGTCGAAAAGCCACAGGCACTCCAAGGTCACTGTACTCCTCTGCACAGGTTGAAAAACATCACTCACTGAATTGGTGACCGAGGACTTGAACGCTAGATGATAGCACAGCCTAAAACTACTAGATGTATATACCCCCGACGCAAAAACACTTGCTTCTGTGCTTCTAACTAAGACAATCGTACATAAATCCCGACTAATGATATCCAAACTATGGCGCACATGTCATAGATGCCCTCCCTTTGACTCGAGACAACCGATTATGCTAAATAGAAACTGTCCGAAAAAGGAAGCTCAATTCAACAGGAAGGGGACATATATCAACTGCAGTTTTGGCCGGAAAAGCGACCTTCTTCACAAACATTATTTAGAATGTTTATCTTCATATTCTCACAATGATACTGGAGGGGGAGTATGTGGCGGATCTCTTCAAAAACAGAGTCAGAGGTTAAAACTCCTTAATATCTAAGACTTGGAGGTCCAAGGTCCGAAGTTACATGTCCTAACCTCGACAGATTTAACGTGCATAAACCTCGGCTACACGGTGGGTGTGAAAAGATAAGTGTAGAAGGAAAAGGGGTAGAGTGATAAGAAAGTGGAATTAAGTATTAAATCTTAAAATAAATTACACAGTTATTATTCAAAATTATTAAGACAACGATATAAAAATATTTCTTTTGAACTGTATAACATTGCTACACTATATTGTTAAATTGGTAATTCGTAAAAAATAATTTCACTACTTCGGAAACATTATTGTATACTAATAAATGAAAAGACCTTATTATACACCGAAATAGGAAAAATATGTTTTTTTTTTGCAGAAGTCGCACTTGAATTTTTAAGACAGAACTAAAAAAAATCCAGCTAACAAGTATCTTTTTCATTAAGTGCAAGACGTCGTATTCAAACCTTTTCAAAAAAATTTTATACAATGCTCCACCTTTTAACAGACTTTTCAGCAATTTGCAAATTATCTACAAACGAAAGAATGATTTGGAATAGAGTCGGCGAAGTAGAGCACGCGGAAAATTCTCCTCCTCCCCATCTGTTTTTAATCTATCCCGCGGATTAAAAATGCTGCTAACTTGTGATGACATACCACGATACTCTTCAGATGGAACAGAGAAATTTTCAGAGATTTCAGCGGATATCAAGGAAAGCTTAAGCAATGACCTCTCCTTCCTTAATAACAACTCAAACTTGAAGACAATTTCTGTTATATAGTGAGAAACTTGGCGAGTTTGGAGTCAAAATGAAGGTTCCCGAAGATACTGGATTCTTATTGGTATCTCGATTAGGAGATAAATTATGGATTCCCCCCCCCCCTGAATTTTCTATGTGACGTCACACAAGGAATCGGAAGGGGAAATAAAGGCAAAGAGAGCCTGAGCGGATCTACCGGGACTTCTGAAAGCTGTCGAAGTTTATGTTTGAAGTGTATGAGTATGAGTATTATTTGGGAGATTTCTCTTTTGTGTGAACACAAAACTGGTGAGCTGAACGTTTTTGAATGGGCTGTCTGTTACTGTTATTAAAAGTGCTGCTTCGGATCTGTTTGTGTTATTGATCTGCACAAGCTCTGTATTTGTTCTTGTCGCTAATTTGTCTAAGTTTTGTTCTTTTTTCCATGTATTAATTTTAGCTTCCTAAGTCTTGTGCCCATCCGCTTTTGCACATGGCCTATATTGAATCTTCTGAATTAGATGGTCATTCCCGTATGGTTTGCTTTTAGAAAGAGAACTGTAAGTTTTAGCATCACCGTCTCCTGTATAGTTGGAATATTTCAGATCGTGAAGCTTTTCGGAATGATTGAAAATTCTCAACATTCCAATTACCTCCATCTTACCCGCAGAGCCAGAATAGTTTTTTCTGCATGAAATCCTATGGTCTCTCTGCCATTTCTTGTATTTCAGACCAAATTTAACACCTTTGTAAAGATCACATCCTTTACAAAGATAGTACTTCCCTATCCAAAACTTTACCTGTTTCTGCACACTCCAATTAATGACGAGTGTCCTCTCGTCTTCCAAGTCCCATCACCGATAATTGTTAGGACGTTATCAGGAGACGAAGATTTTTCTTCTTCCGCTGCTCTCTTAATACTTGTTTCTGCTACTTCTTTCTTAACATGCAAGAGTTTGTTGTTGATAGCATCATAAGATTTTTGCTCGACAGGATCAGGAAGATTCATCATAGTGCAGAATGTTTTTAAGTCTTCTAAACCTCTGCCAATACATCTCATTGCCAAAACAGATCTTCTATTTATTTCAGGAGCAATTTCTTAATGCCAGTCATTTCACCGCTTGTAAGAGTGCTGACAATCGCACAGTGGTTGCAATCTATCTGAAAACAAGAAGACAAACCACGCCTTGATTTCTCAGTTGTTTCCATTGGTCTATGGCACTTAGTGCAACTCGACACAGACAGAATAGAATTAAAAACCAACATGTGTTCGAGTATTCTATATCCTTTAAAATTTTCACTTACCGCAGAAAAATTTTATTCCAAAGAAAACTGAACACAAGCCAACTTCCTGCTGGAAGCAGACTTTGTGTTTACGTTAGTAAAACATTCTCAACTAGTAAATTATTCTTACCTTTTTTAAGAACTGGCTGCCATAGAATCTTCTTTTCTTTGCAGAAAAGAAGATTCCAGGTGGTCTTTTCGAAGTAGAATTATCCATTTCTCAAGTCAAGAATGGGTAAAGAATATGCTTATCAATGCACAAAATTGTGTTCAAACAACTTACAAAAATTAGCAAATTGAAATAAAGTATAAAGTATGTGTTTTGTCTTGTCTTGTACATTTGTGATTAAAGTGTCGTTTGCCTTTAACCTCCATTTCGAACTGTTTCCACCGTACACCCACTGGATGATAATTTTTGCAACAATGTTGTTTTCACTTGAAAAGAAATTAAATAATTCGATATAAAAACCAAAGTTTTTAAAAATAACGTTTTTATATGGTGGCAAAGTTTATTAAAGAAAATTATTGAAATATTAGTTAAAACTGTTAGTTATTTTTAACTTTAAAATTTACTCAAAAAGAGACATTTGTGAGCGTATTAAAAAATTCATAACACTCATAAAATCAAAACATGCATTTGAAAGTTTGTAAGTCATTCTATTAAAAAAAGAATGGGAACCAGAATTCAGAAAAAATTATTGTGATAAAACACGTCGCCAAATATTGGAATCTTACTTTCTTGCGAATGATTAGTGACTGACAGTCAGCAACCCTTACTATCTCCCCTTTGTTAGTTTTACGATACCTCATGTGGCGTGGGGAGTGCCCGGTGTTCTCAGAGGGGGAAAGAAATTTTTTCCTCAATCCTAAAAGCGCCGAGATGAAAGAATATTTTGACTTATTAAAATTATTGAAATATGAGTTAAAACTTATCGCAAACGTCTAAATATTGCATTGTTAGGCGAGTACGAACGATTCCCAAAGTTTCAGAGCTCTAGCTTGATGGGAAGTTGGTTAAATTAACGATCGAAAATTTGATGACACACACACACCAAGTGAAATTTAGAAAAACGTTTTAATTAAAATATATCTAATTACGTCCAGTAACTACTGACGTATATAAGTTAACACAGCATTTATGGATCCTGATACTATTGCTGAACATATTTTAGTACTTTAAAATCTATTTAGCAGCTACTCTTAGGAGTTATTATCAGACCTTAATTGTAGCCGCGGTAACCTACTGGTCATGGTTTCGGATTCGTGGCCGGAGGATTTCGTTCAGTCGCGGGTTCGATCCTTGGCCGCTAAAGACACGCCGTGTAGCCAGGGCTGATGCACGTTAAATCCGTCGGGCTCCAAAGTCCCCCTGTTGGCGTGGTGTGGAAGTTAGGAGAGGGGGTGCCAGTTCAGGTGTCGTCGCTTGACCGAGGTTAAAAATTACTAGGTCCGTCGCCAATAGCCCTCGTGTTGCTTCTAGTGGACGTTAATTAAAAACTAAACTAATCAGACCTTTAGTTAGATGTGATTAATCAGCGAAATGATGTTATCCGAAAACGAATTGTAAAGAAATGAATCTAACTCAATTTTATACATGCTTCACGAAAGGTCAGCACGATATATTAAGATCGCATGTTAGGGGAATTATGTAATAAGAAATATGCGTACTTGCGAGGGTCGTCGTAAAATTATTGTAAGGGTCTCCTCAGAAATTCCAAAATATAATGCTCGAAGCATCGAATATGGGTTGCTTTTAGTAAGTATCATGACTCACTAGACAGCTGTCAAAATCTCAGTTAGTCGTATTCGGGATCATGACGCCTTTCGCTCCTCAAATATTCTTCGTCATAGCTCTTCAGGTCGAAGAGACCATCCTCGCCTTCTTTGGAGCAGATTCACCGGAAACAACATATTATTGTCTTGATTGTTGCTTGTTTTCCAGTGTATAACGATGAATCCATTTATCACTGAGGGTGACAACTCGACGCGGCACCAATCAAATATCGATTTGGCAGCAAATGACTACCAAATCAAAACTAACTTATGAATCGATGTCAAATTTGTTTCGGCACCTTTCAACAGATGGCAGCACCCAGTGGTAACAAAAATTTACCTCGATGATGCCCTCCGTCTTTTAATTCAAGTACTTTTGAACCACCCAAGCGCCAATGTGAAAGGATATTTTCGAAAATGAAATAAATTAAATTGCAGAACAGATCATTAACAGAGGACCCTTTTCAAACAACTTTACTGACAGTAAATGCTAATTTCGAGTTCCAGTAAGACGATGAACTTTAAAAAAAATTGCTTTCACCATATGAGCAGAAATTTTAATCAGTTATATGGAAATATCTTCGAGTTTGTTATCTCGACCGGCAAGTCTAAAAAAGTTACGATCTAACCCTTTCTGAAAAAGGTTTCGAATGCTTTATTAGGAGAATAACAAAGTGAGGCTTGTAGTATAATTTTAGAACAAATGGGAAGCTGACACTGCAGTTCCTACTAACAACACACGTTCGAAAAACATTTTTTTGAATTAACGTAAATGTTGTCCACAAATGCACATTTTATGATCTTATAGGTTACAAAATTAGGAAAGCACGTCAAGAAAAGTTTTGTTTGTGCATATTTTTACTGTCAAAAGAGCATTTTATGCAAATATAGGCAACACTTTCAGCAAAACATGGTAATTCAAAAGAGAATAAATATATTGGTATTTTGTAAATTGAGTATAATACAGAAAATACAACCTTATCTAGAATATAGAACATTATTTTGATAATATGGCCTTGATGTAGGAAGCTATGGTGGTTCGAGTTCTGAACATTGACATTTATTTTAAGTCATTTGCAATTGTCCCTTTATTGCAATATAAAAATATTCGGTACTTGTCCATTAAAGCTGCGCCCGCCAAATTAAGAATACGTCAATGTCGCCAAGCAAGCGGAGCACAAAATTGAAATGTAGGAAAACAAATAATACACCAAAAAATAATATAATTTTTTTTTTAATATTTTTATTTAATAATCTTTTATATGTTTAGTGATGAATCTAATCCCAATAAGTACTATAAAAATTTAAATGTTTAATAATAATATTTACATCACTTTTAGAACTTCAATCTACATAAAAGGCCATATTTCCGAAATTGCGTTCACTATTTCATAGAAAGCATTTTTTCCCTACATATTTCCTCCACATAAATTTTGCCAGATACGATTCAAGATGATGCCGAGCCGCACTGTTTCTTGTTATGCGACTTTCTTCATTAACATACAACTTCATGACGTGACTTTTTTTGCATAATAATTTTTTCGGTAAAAGTCCTTTCTTTTGAAAAAAAGAGATGACATCCATTTGGCTGTTTAAACTGAAAATTGTTAACGACATTGTCAAAGGCAACAAAATAGGTATTTAAAAAAAAAATACAAAATCGGTAACGTTAACAGGCAAGCGATATTTTACTAAAATGATGAAGCCCTGTTTCTTTAGGGCTGCAACCTTAGGAGTTTACAACCAAACATGGCGATAAATCTTACTACTTGGCTATTTTCCGTCTACATCCGAAATCGTTATTTGGCGGGCGCAGCTATAATGGACAAGTACCAAATATTCTACTCAATGTAAAATTTCAAGAATAGTCTATTCTATAAATAAGGATTTCTAAAAACATATACATACATAAAATTTCAGATACTTTGGTTTGTACCATTTTGAGATATTGTGTTTTGAAGTAATGAAAAATGTAAAAAGAAAACTCGATTTTTGGGCTTTTCCTGCCAGAGAATTTATAATCGAGTAATATAACAACTGTAAATCAGTTTCTAAATAAGATAGAAATAAACTTCAAACATATTTTTAAATATAAATGTTTGAACTTTGATATGAAATCAAATTTAAAAAATAGAATGTTGTAACTAAAGTGACAGACAGGTGTCCCTTATTTGAAGGTACTATTGGTTGTACCTTCCATTAAGGGACACCCACCAGATCAGACATTTTGTCCCCTAATACGAAGTAAATACATTAAGGTCCCTTTTCAAAGGGACCAACAGAATTGTCCCCCAATTATAGGTGCTTCTTATTCGGAGGTGGCCTTTATAGAAAGTTCGATTGTAAGTCAATTATATTGCTTCAATAAAAATAACAAATGCAAATAAGCGCATAAAATAATACATTGTAATTATTTTGCTCAGTAAATCTTTAAAAAAATACAACTTTATAACCCTCTGAATAATAATAAAAAAAAAATGGTGGAAATACATTTATTTACATATAAACTTCGTTAAATTAAAATGATTGAAATTAGCAGACAATTTTAAAATAGTTCATAATTCATGCATAGCAATTTGTTTTAAAATACGAAAATCGTCTGTTTGTTAATCAAATAGTTATATCAATAAAAAAATAGTTTTATTAATTATACACCCTCGTGCAAATTAATTGAAACAAACTCGAAAAATTGAGAAAACTAAGAAGAAATGCTGTTTTATTTAAATTCATACAAAATCAAAAAAAATTTTAGAACATAATATGATTTCCTCGACTCTATTGACATTTGAACACGATTCACCACGGATTCCACCAATTTTTTACAGTCATTTATAATATTTATGTCCTTGTACCACGCATGAATTACCGACGTGATCTGCTTCTCGATAGAAGTACAATCCATATTTAATAGACGATTCTTGCATATAGCCCAAAGATTCTCTGTTGGGTTGATATCAGTAGTGTTCCCAGATCATTCCAATGTCTCAAATAGGGGCTCAGCCACAAATTTCTTGACCATTTTCGACGTATCGCACGAAGCTAAATTCTGTTGAAAAATCCGAATTCAATCAGGATATCGTTTCTTCGACTCTGGAACAACCTTTTTATCCAGAATAATAATAATTTGCGGAGAACAAATCATACCGTCGACAGACTGTAAAGAACCAACCCCAAAACAACTTGTGTTTGAGTGTTTAACTAATTGGTTAATGTGGCAATTCTGAATACATTCGCTTGGCGATCTCCGCACGTGTTGAGTTCGCTGGCTTTGGATGAAAAATGGCTTTCGTCACTAAACAGTACTTTCCTCCAACTTTCGACCGACCAATCCTTATATTTTAATGCCTACAAGTAGAGTTTTTTCTTCATTGGTTGGGTCAGAAGCTGTTTCTTCAGATGCCGATAGATTGGCCGACCGGCTGCTACAAGCAGTTGATGAGCTAACATTTATTCCATGCTCTTTTAAATCTCTATTAAGTGTAGCACTAGTCTTTCGAGGGTATTTTTTACACTGGGAAGTAGAAAAGTATCAACTCTTGGCGTTGTTTTCTTTTTCTGGAGACACATCTCTCTCCGCCTTGGAGATGTGGATCCTGTTTTTTATTTTGTTTTAGGATACAGCTCACAATTGCAGAACTTACGCCAACTATCTTTGAAATATCTCTTTGGCGTATGCTCGGAGAGAGTAACAATCTTGGTACGTTTTCGTGGCGTCACATCCATATCTGACGACAATGAACTTTCAATAGATGTGATCATATTTGGAGCTTTCATCTGCGGTAGTTCCTGCGCATGCGCTCTCAGAATCCCTCTAATTTGTGGACATTGTTGCTAGGCAAATGATTTATTCACCCCGCCCATATTTAATCATATTTTAGAATGGTTATTGAAGAACAATAGGAATGATTTTAAAATTCCCGAAAAAAAACAGTTTTTTTCAATTAATTTGCACAGGGGTGTATACACTGTTTTACTTGCAGATAATTTCGTTTACAATATAGGTTGCCAAAGTGGTCCAGGTGGATCCCCAGGGGTCCATAGGATACCACACAGGGGTCCACGTAGACGTGAAAAGAAAACAGGGGTTCACAAGTTGTAAGTGGGGGTCCACGAAAAATTTTCTGGCTTTCATAATAAAGAACAAAAACTTTGGCTTGGATTTACCTATCAACGTAGGCAGGTAGCATCATTCACTAGGTAGGTACTCAAAAATCTTCGAGACTCAGTTCAAACACATAATTGAATAGAACAATAGATAACAGTACAAGTGTACACCACATGTCGAGACTTGCAAAGTGCCGTCCGTGAGCCCGCTCGTCCGGGATGCTTGTTTAGACCTGCAAAGGGATGCGACTTGAGCTGCGCTTGCAATCTACATTAGTATAAATACGAATGCCAAGAACAAACGTTACTCATTTGTTTCCGGGATTTTGAACATAAAAGTGTGACAGTGAGTGAATCGATGTCAGTGTTTGAGTGCCGGAAAAAGTAAGTATCTGCCTATTTGTTATACATATTTTTATTGTATATTATAATTTATCAATCATATTATATTTGTTTTACTATTTGAGTGTAGTAGGTAGTTATGTAGTAAAAATTAAAAAAGTACTAGAGATTATTCAAAACTTCCATAAAAGAACAAAAAGCCAGGGAAGATTAGGTAAACTTTAGGTACCTAGGTACTTTTTTGTTTAAAAATATTTACTTACGCACATATAACCACAAGCATTATTTTAATAAATAGGACACAAGAAAATGTGCTACTTTTTTTTTTCTTAACACCCCCAATTTAGGGTGATATTTTTTAGGAGTTTTGGGAATGCAGTAGAAATGTAGCAGCAGGGGGTCTACGAAAATAGAAAAACCTTGAAAGTGGTCCACGAGAAAAAAAAAAGGTTGGGAACCTCTGGTGTATATTATTACTGTCAAAAGGTCATTTTACACAAATATAAGCACTAATTAAGACTTTCGTAAAGCACGGTAACTGAAAAGAAAATAAATATATTGTCTTTTTGTAAATTCAATAAAATATAGAACATTACCTATTCCATAGAATAGTTTATTATTTTTTGATTAATATAGCCCTTACTTGGGAAGATGTGGTACTTTCTGCTCCGAACACTGAAATTTTTCTTAAAGGTTATAGCATTTTATATTTTATTGCAGTATAAAAAGTCTTCTACTCAATATAAAACATCAAGAATAGTCTATTCTATGTATAAATATTTTTCAAATATTTATATAAAATTTCAAGTTCATTGACGCGTAATATTTTGAAATATTGTGTTTCTTAGCAATTTAAAAAACTCGTTTTCACAGTCTTTTTGGTCAAGGAAATTCACGATCAAGTAATATATAATAAAACAGCTGTTCCCAAAGCTTCTAAATAAGATAGAAACGAAATTCAAACAGATTTTCAAAGACAAGGATTGAATTTTAACAGCACACTAAATATTAAGTATCGATATCGAACAAAAATTGCGTTTTGAAATTTACATAATATTACTGTCCCCTTAAATATTCGATTCTAGATACGCTGCAAGTTAAATAAAGAAATCCATTAAATTATCCGATAAATGTAATAGGAAATCATGACTATTTTGAAACCAATATATTTTAACCCTCGTGGAGAACTAATGCATATTTTACCAAACACGTTTGGGGCACCAGTTCCTCCAACCCAGTTTCCTTTCCCCATAAAACCTGAAATCAGAGCAATAAATGAAAGTCAATGAGACAAATATGACTCCCACGAGAAAGCATCGGATATCTGGTTTGCCGAGACACTTCCTGTTTGGATTTATAACATTCATTTCTCTGTCGGTTGGAAGAATGGAATGGATAAATTAAGGTTAATAGTAGAGAGAATATAGAAAAATGAGCATAATGGGTGGCTAAAATTGGTTGATAAACAAGTATGGTAATGTTTCGTGGGTTAGAAAGGGGTAAAATGTTGCAACCTTTCGTAATCTAACAGCTAAAGTACGCAAGGATAATACGGCATTCTTATATTTCGAACTGAAATTGCGAGGACTATAATGAAAAAACAAATGGATAAAAATAATAAGTGTTTATTATTTCACTTTGTATTTAAGACTTTGCATATTTTTTGCGGGTATTATAACCTGAAAGAAATGGCCGCGGTAGCCTAGTGGTCATGGTTTCGGATTCGTGACCGGCGGGTTTCTATCAATCTCGGGTTCGATCCTTGGCTGCCAAAGACCCGCCGTGTAGTCGGGGCTGATGCACGTTAAATCTGTCGGGGCCCGAAGTCCTCCCGATCGCAAGAGGCGGATGTTAGGAGAGAGGGGGCAGCTCAGGTGTCGCCCTCGTCACTTGACCGTGGCACAAAATTACGAGGTCCGTCGCCAATAACCCTCGTGTTGCTTCTAGTGCGACGTTAATAAAAACTAAAATAGCCTGAAAGAAGAAAAAAAAAGTAATTACTAGTGATAAATAGTTTTTAGTTTATCTATTCCTTATTGTTACTGGCCAGTTTAAGTGCCAGAAATAAAAACTACTTGATAGTCTTTTCACAGTTTATTATTCAAAGATAAACTTGACTAAAAAAAAATGACAATTCTGCTTATTTTCGTATAGCTTATTTTCAGAAAAATAAATTCGCGAAAAACACCGAAAAGGGCTCCTGGAAAGTCTATCTAGAAACAAAAAATAAAATTAACTTCTTTATATTGTATATCGGTATTGCACATGGGTTAAACAAATGAGGGGCAGATAGATCTACGAAGATCACGTGATCACCACCCACGAAGACCACGGATTCTCAACATAGCCAGTAAAGGCTGTAACTTCATTATTTAATTCTAACACCATGTTTCGGTCCAATCCAAGAGTCAGTACGTACCACCCTCCAACTGAAGATACCCAAGAATAAGACTTTGTAAGGTGACACAACAGCTTCAAATCACAATTTTTGGTCAAAATATCGATTTTTTAAAAAAACTTTTTGGCCTCGTTTCAAAATTTTATGTTTTACTTTTAAAAATCTATTTGAGTTTTGTTTCTATCTTATGCAGAAACTTAGTTACAACTGCTTTAATATTACTCGATCCTGATCACCGACCGGAAAGTCACTGAAAACGACATTTTTCATTACTGCGAAACACAATATCTCAAAATGTTACGCATCAACAGACCTGAAATTACACATATATATATATATATATATATATATATATATATTGCGATATATGGTAAATTTGGGAATATGTTCCCCAACTTTAAGAAATCGTGTAAGATGAAAAAATTCTAATATCCCCCCCCCTCAAAAAAAAAAGAAAAGAAAACCCGTGCAAAAAAGTAATAATGAAACATATTTATAAAACAAATATTTACATATTTATAAAACAAACATTACATATACATTATACAAATACATTATATTACATATTTATAAAATAAAAGTAACTCATTTTTATTACAATTTTTTTTTATTCAATGAACAGTGAAAATTCAATCTACAGGTACATACAACATATAAAAATTTATATCGAAATTAGGAATAAAACTACTAACTAATAATTATTCATCGCTACTTGATAACAAGCGTGTATGTTTATTACGAACTAGATCAGAAATGCTATCCTCAGTAGATGTGCCTTACATAACTGTCGGCTTTGATTCAAATGGAGAATTTCGTTCGTTATTAACGGCCTCTGTTATTTTTTTGTTGTTACTAACTCTGTTATTAGCGGCTGTTTTTTTTTTTTTTTTTGGGGGGGGGGGGAGAGGTCTTAAGAGGTATTAAGTCTCATTTTGCTTAAATGGATCTTGATATCCTGGTACACAAAACTTAAGATTACGTTGAAATTTTAAAGCACTTTCCATATCTGAATCATAAAAAAATGTTTGTCCATACTTATATCAAATTTCAAGCCTTCGTGAATTAAATGAACCATTAATAGCTGAACTTCACCATCGACTCCGTCTTTATCGACTTGAATTATCGAAATGAAAAAATGCATGGAAATTTATAAATATATATATACATACATGATGGAAATTGTGATTTCTAGGATATATTTCAAGTTATTACAAAGATTTATTACATGTTCAAACAATTAATGTTTTAATTTAGCGAATGAATATAATAGAAATAGTGACGTGATGGATTTCCAGTTAAGCTGGGAACTGAAATGTTGTGTTCAAGTTAAAGTACAACGAAATAAACAAAAAAGTGATTATAAAGTTTGGGCATTTCCGTATCTCTGGAATACAAAGCAAACAAGCCATGATGTAGACCAAATCACTCACACATTTGTGAGCATAAACCGACCGCCTACTGATAACACTGTCAAAATTAGAATTGAAAAAATTCAGGGATGATTGGAACTAGAACAAAAAATTCATGTAAAAAAATATATTGGTGTATTTCAAAATCGTGTAAAAAAAGACCGTGTAATATATATATATATAT
>BMAW01094742.1:224038-236524 GCA_019974015.1 Nephila pilipes
ATGTGTGTATGTGTGTGTGTGTGTGTGTGTGAGAGAGAGAGAGAGAGAGAGAGAGAGAGAGAGAGAGAGAGTGCGTGTGTTTCAAATACTTTTAGATAGAATACACTATTATTGAGATCTTATATTGAGAAGAAGTATTTTTATATTGCTATAAAATGAAACTTTTTTTTAAGTGTCGAAACTTAATGAGACTTTTAGAAAAAATTTCATTGTTCAGAATTCAAACTACCATAGCTCCTTACGTAAGAGCTTTCTTTACATATAGCCCTCAATTAAGGTCTATATTATCATAAAACGCTATTATATTTTGAATAAAAATAATCTACTTTAGGCTTCCGTTTCCCGCCATTTTGATTTTTTGATCTAATGTTAACCCTGTGGAATTTAAGCTACTGCCTGTCCTCAAATTTAATTCTTTTTATCTATCTGAATGCAAAAAAAATTGCATCCGAAAGAGTAAAAAGTAATGAAAGTTTCTACAAAATTGCATTTTTGCTCCGATTCTTAAAAATATTTTACCTTTATTTTAACGATTCGTTTGTGGATTTTCCGGATTTAAAAAAAAAAAAAAAAAAAAAAAAATCGGGGAAATAATGTAATTCCGCGAAACCCTTCATGACTCTTTGCTCCTTCGGGGGTACTTGTTTGCATTTGTGGCAACTCTCTTCTACGACGCCGCCAAAAGTTAAAACGCCTTACTTAAATAGTCAGATGAGACGTCTTTTCAGCCTAGTTGGTGGAGGCACAGCAAAAAGACGACAGGTCCACTTTCCTTTGGACCCACTGAACCAGCGTTCGAAACAGCAGCACAACTCAAGGTCGTCAACTCTCTCTCCCATTCCACGGGGCATGGGAGCCTTAATCTTCCATTAAAATGCCATAATTTCTTTAAAATCAATAAAATCCATTTAATGAAACTGCAATCTAAATTTGATGCTGTATTACAAAATAAAAAAAATTATACAAATGACTAATGTGCAGAAAAATATTTTTGTCGCAAATTAAGCAACAAATGTAAAGCAACTAATTAAAGTAGCAGAATGCACACAGCAAGAAAGTTAAATTTTACTAAAGTTGTCTTATATGATATACAAAAATGAAATGAAACAATGGGTAGATTGCTACAGTTTCCAGAAAAACATTTAGGAAGTGAATTACCAGGTCGAAAGAATAATACCTAAAATATTACTTTCCGTAATTAGTTTAGAGCAAGCATTATAACTATGATTTATGTACAGAAGTGAGAGAGAGATGTTAAAACTAAATTACAGAGGAAAAAATAATTTATATCTCTATTTATGACTTCTCGTGATTACATTGAAATAATTACGCTAGAAGCAATACGGAATTCCCTCCAAAAATAATTGAGTTTTTGCAATTATTTTTAGAAAAACAATCAAACGTGAGTTGTAATCAATCTTTGATAATTTGAAAATCGTGAAACATGTTCACAAGAGAGAGAATCCATTTGTGTAAATCTACTTAAACTTTTGATTAGGATATACTGTTAGAGTAAAGAACGGTCAGCCAAAACCTGGAAAGAAAGAGAAAAAAAAAGAGTCAATATGGAAAGGATTATGACCGAGATAAACAAATCCTCTAACGCCTCATGAGATACAAAAAATATTGACGAGTTCTCCGCTTTTATTTTTAGAAGTGAAAGTTTCAGAATTAAAGAAAAAACAAATGTTTCAGCGAATGTCAGTAGTAAAGAACTGCGATATCATGTGTAATACAACAGCCTGATGATAATGACCAAAGTAGGCTGTTCACGTGAATTGTTAGTCTTACTAACTAACAATAATACGCCGGGTTGGGTAAGTCTTCGAATTTTCGTACGTTCAGGGCATAATTTAAAAACTTTAAAAATAAATTAAATAATTACAATGGTGGATCATAGCAATGGCAACGATATAAATTTACAACTACCTTATTATTATTATGTTAAATTTAAACCTCTTGTTAATTTTGTTAGCTAGAGGCTAACAAAAAAAAAAACTAAATTATTCATTTGAGAACGTTTCCCTAATTTATTCTTTTGAAATCAACATTTTATATAGGATCAGGATGCAAACATCCAAGAAACAGTAGGTAAAGGATCGCCGATGTAGAATTAAGAAATTTCCAATACTCCGATACGTCGAATTGTGATTGGACTTTCCAATCGCAGCGACGAATTTTCGTTGAGTAGCTGAAGGAGTTGGAATTAGCTAGAGGCGGAATTTCAAGTGCGAAATCCCGCCTCTAACTAACGAAAAATCAAACTTAAATTTTGCGGTATGAAATTCGTATGAAATAGAGACAGAATTTTTTCAATAAAAACTAAAAATTAAACTTAAAGGAAATTCGTGTATGACGCCATAATAATATTTAGAGTGCGAGTTCTTGAAAGAAGAGAGAAATAACAGGTCAATTGAAAAGTCCCCGGCCTACCATAGTAAAACACATTTTTTTGGCAAAATTAGTTTTTTTTATTCATCATAATTCCCTTCAAGGATGATACACTGATTATAGCGACCCTCCAACTTTTCGATATCATTTTTGTAGTACGATTTGTCCTTTGCTTCAAAATAGGCCTCAGTTTCGGCGATCACCTCTTCATTCGACGAAAATTTCTTCCCAGCGAGCATTCTTTTGAGATCCGAGAACAGGAAATAGTCGCTGGGGGCCAGATCTGCAGAATACGGTGGATGAGGAAGCAATTCGAAGCCCAATTCATGGATTTTTGCCATCGTTTTCACTGACTTGTGACACAGTGCATTGTCTTGGTGAAGCAGCACTTTCTTTTTCTTCAAAGGAGGCCGTTTTTCGGTGATTTCGTCCTTCAAACGGTCCAATAACGCTATGTAATAGTCGCTGTGGATGATCCTTTTTCAAGGTAGTCAATGAAAATTATTCCATGCGCATCCCAAAATACAGACGCCATAACCTTGCCAGCCGACTGTTGCGTTTTCCCACGCTTTGGAGCGGGTTCATCGTGTGCATTCCACTCGGATAACTGTCGATTGGACTTCGGAGTGAAATGATGGAGCCATGTTTCATCCATTGTCACATATCGACGCAAAAACTCGGGTTTATTACGCTTGATCATCTTCAAACACTGCTCCGAATCATCAACTCGTCGTTGTTTTTGGTCAAAAGTGAGCTCGCGCGGCACCCACTTTGCACAGAGCTTTCTCATACCCAAATATTCGTGAATGATATGATGTACACGTTCAGTTGATATCTTTAGAGTGTCTGCTATTTCATTCAATTTCAATTGACGGTCATTCAAAATCATTTTGTGGATTTCTTTAATGTTTTCGTAGGTAACAACCTCTTCTGGGCGTCCACCGTCTTCGGTGAAATGCTCATTTCACCACGTCTAAACTTAGCATACCAATCCTTGATGGTGATTTTCCTGGGGCAGTGTCCGGAAACTTGGCATCAAGCCAAGTTTTTGCTTCAACTGTATTTTTTCTCTTCAAAAAGCAATATTTTATCAACACGCGAAATTCCTTTTTATCCATTTTTTTTCACAATAACAAAAGTTGCTTCACTCATAATGCTATAATTCACAAACTAATGATCCGACAACTGTCAAATTTATACACGCATCTTTTGAGGGTTAGGGCTAACTAAAAAACATATGGATTTAATTCTAGTAGCGCCATCTATGTGTCAGGCCGGGGCTTTTCAATTGATTTGTTATTATTACAGAAAGCTGAGAATATTAGGTGAAATAGATTTATATGGTACTTGATTTTAAGGGAACAAGGTGGATAAAAAAAACGAGATTTTTTTTTTTTTTTTAAAGATCTTTTCTGAAATTTGGCTGCGGTAGTGCAAAAGTTAATATCTCGGGGTGCGAGCACTGACGACCTTGGTTCGATTCCCGTTGGCTTTGGCTTGGGTTGCTGGTCGGGTGCATTATGTACTTTTCATTGATCATTATTTTAATGAAAGTATTTAGCAAAAAAGATTTTTTTCCTACGGGTCAAAGAATCTGAGTATCCAACACTTAAATAATTTTGATGTTTAGTTTTAGTGTTACATTAAATTCTCATTCAACAGTTACTACATTTTAAAGAACACAGAGTACGAAACCAATAGATGAATAATATGTACTGCAGACACAGAAACATGTGCTAATTTAGTAAATTTAATCCGAGAAAGTTTCCGGGGTTTGTGTTTTGATTTTGTAACATTTTTTTAAAGTTTGTTAACTCACAACTAAGTTAGCTGAAATTTGTGCCATTTTCAAATTTAAAATGTAGTTTTTTACTAAAATAATATAAAATAGTTCTTTTTCAACTTAGACTTAAATTGTATTTTCTTTTTCGAAAGTAAACAAGATTTATCAAATGAAACAATAAAACACTAATACAATTGAGTTTAAATACAGAAAATGCTTAAGTAAGTAAATCTGTTATTTATGTAAATGATTTTATTATTATTTATGCGGCTTTATTATTTGAGTGATTAGTATTGATGTAATATTATTAATTTGGTAAATGTATTCCTAAACTTTACATCATTTACTTAAAAAATTTATTAAACTCTATATCACTTATTAAAAAAACTTACTAAAAGTTAAATTGCTTATTAAAAACATATTAAATTTTATAATACTTATTGAAAACTTACTAAACCTTATAAACTATTCAAACTTCTTATTTTTTAGCTTTATATTACTTATTATGAACTTTTATTTAACTTTCATTACTTATTATAAATTTTTATTTAACTTTCATTACTTATTATAAACTTTTATTTAACTTTCATTACTTATTAAAAAGTTTTATTAAACGTTACATTATTTTTCAAAAACTTATTGAACTTTATAAAATTCATAAAAAAAACTTATTAACTAAAAAATACTTATTAAAACTTATTAAACTTTATAAAACTTATGTTTGCAAACTTTATAATAATTTTTAAGACTTTTATTAGTTTTTATATTACTTATTAAAAATTATTATCTAATTAGACTTTTTATTTCTAAACTTTATACGATTTACTGAAAACTTATTACGCGTTACATTCTTTATTAAAATATCTTATTAAACTTTATATTACTTATCAAAAACACTTATTAAACGGTTTATTGCTTATTGAAACAATTTTGAACAAATTGAAATTTTTATTTCTAAACTTTGTTTTCGTAAGAGTATTTTTAAACTTCAAAAATATTTCTAAACTTTATTAGATAAGTGATTCCCTGTTCGCGGCATTCTCTCAACGACTCTTCCTCTCGGGAAATCCCCCGCTACACGGCATTCCTACATGTTTTTAGAAATATGGAAATCCCCGAACACAATGGACGTGATGGGTTCTTCAAAGAACAAGCAGCATCCGATTACATAGTTTTTATCCAAGCGTGAAGATCGCAACAGATTCGCGTTTAGAATTTTTAAATTTATTACCCTCTTATTTTGATCGTAGAGTCTTAAATGTGTTCTTTTTACTCTTAGATCTGCGGGACTTAAATTATTTTTGAATTACGTATAATTTTTAAACATTTTTAAACGCACGTAAAATATTTTTAATGAATTCATTTGAAACCCTGTCCAGACAAGTAATTCGAATTTATTAAAGGAAATACAAGGCATTTATCTCGCTAGAATTAAAAATTCAGCTTCTGAATTGCTCAAAAAACGACAAAACATGTCATACGTTGCGAAGACCTTGAATTTAAATGAAGAAATAATCTGTATCGTACAAAAATAGACATAAAATCAGAGCTTCTTCTACTCGAGGACATTTTACCTTAGAAAATATGACAGCTTGTTACCTGATTATCAATATTTGAAAAAAAAAAAAAAAAAAAAAAAAACACGAAGCTGGTTCAAAAAGAACTTATTTTTGAAGACAGATAGCATCATTAAGGTAAGCCGTTGTTACCCTCTGTTAAAAGGAACCGAAGCAAATTTGACATTGATTCATATGTTAGTTTTTACTTTGTAGCCATTTGCTGCCGAATCAAAATTTGATTGCTGCCGCATCGAGTTGTAACCATCGATAATAAATGAATTTATTATTATATATCATTATTATATTATTATATACAAGCGACAATCAAAACTATGGGTGATTCCGGTGAATCTGCTCCAAAGAAGGGTGTTCTCATCGCTCGGAAAAGTTTGAATGACGAAGAATGTTTGAGGTGCTAAAGGTGTCATGATCACGAATACGAGTAACTGAGACTTAAACAGCTGTCCAGTGAGTCATGGCGCTCTCTAAAAACAAACCATTTTCGATGCTACGAGAGCCATCTCTTGGATTTTCTAAGGACTTATTGAACGACCCTTAAAGGTCAAAATAACTAGTCGATATGGCTTGACGTAGTTCATATTCATAGTGAGTCAGAGTGCCTAGCCCTGTTGAACCTTAAACTCCCATCATGATGTAGTCTAACTCGATGCTTACGTAGTGCTCAGTGCAATATAAAGATCGAGTTATACAGATGAAATCTTAAAAACATTAGATAACAGAGTATTTGAGATAATTTTTAGCAAATAGCTGACAACAAATCTCGGTTAAAAGGTCCTTTATTGTAACTTTGAATATTTTAACATCAGATAGTGAAAAAGTGCTCTAAGATATTTGAATAGTTTATTAAACGTTGAGAAATTCAAAATAAATTGTGTTACTTAATGTATGTGATGATTAAACATATACTTCATATAAATATTATTTGCTCTCTTTTAAATTCTGTACAAACTAACTGTGACGTCTTTGTTTCATTATTTAACTCTACAGCCCTCTTGAAGTCTAATTAAACAGTCGATAAGTTCCAAATTCCAATTGAAATTACGCAAGAACAGGACAAAGCTATTTATTATCTATCAAAGAATATGCAAGATCGCTCCATCTCGAATTCCTCTTAACTCGGTTTATCCTAGTAAAATTCTTGTAATAAAGTCTTGGCTTACCAAATCATTCATACCATTTCAAACTCTTCTAAATTTTTGCAGATTCGACTCCTATTATTCTAATTAGGAGTCGCTTCAAACTAAATGATTAATTACAATTGTTGACTCCAATCTACAACATATTTCAGTTTGTTGTTCTCCTCTATGTTTCTTCTCTTTCCTTTCAATTTTTTTACCATTTATATGTCACTATCTTTAATTAAATTCACCACACTTCTTATCTTCTTCTAATTCACCTAATCATGTTTCATTTCATTAGGAAGGAATTGAAATTCTATACAATTCAAATTACCAAAACGCCCCCGAGGTCTGGGAGGAGAAAATCGCGAATAGCCTCGTGTCTGACACACTCACTAACACACACCATTTATTGTGAAACAAATCTAAAAAAAATTTAGCTACCTAAGAGGCTATTGTTTTAGGTGAGGTGTTTTGGCGAACCAGATCACTTTTCAATTTTTTATCCTTTGCATCTTTATCGTTTCATTTCAATTACTTTTAGCTTACATATAACCAATTTAATAATTTATCGTTTCCTTTCATTTTAATATCGGAAAAGTTTACTGTTGTCCATTTCTCGATATTTCCCCGTTTATTTTAATTCTTATATTTAATTGAGTAATTTAATAATAATTATAGAAAAAGTGCACCTCGGGTGACTTAATCTGTTCTTTGAAAAACTTTACACAGAACTTTTTTTTTTCTCTTGTTTGCCACTGAAATCCAGCATTCCTCATATGTTGAACGAGCATTTCTTGTCCAAAATGTGAAATCTTAGGAATAATTTTTAAAATTCGAACACCACAATTCTTTTTTAAAAGTGTGTTTGATAACTTCATTACACTTTCTCCTCAAACACCCTACATGAAATAAAAACAGGTCGTTATTTGAGACGGATCATTTTCGTAAAATGTCAGAATAGACCGCAGAACAGGTCTGAAAGAATTTAGGTACCCCCAATTGCATCTTTTGAAGTCGCTGTGGTGAAATTCTTATCCGCCCTGTACTTTTAATCCCATCTGACCACGTGCATGAACTAGTAAAGAGACTCGTTTGGAATATTTAATTCCCTTCATCAAGCATTCAGCGTCAAATCACCCCAGTTAGTGATGTTCTGATTTATTAATCTATCGGTTATGTTAATTACCGTGCCTTGGGCTAATTATGCATTAATTTATGCTGTTCTGTTTATTATCGATGTTAAATTTAATTGTTTGAACTCTGACTTATCTTCTTTTTTTCCAATGAAGATGAGGCAAATTGTTAATGAGATTGATAGTATTTTAGTTAGAAGATATGTATGATTAATTACATTCGAAAAGAATTTCCATGTTTATTGAACTAACCTAAATCCATTCCTGCCGTGGAATTATTCATTCTTTGATTTCCAGACAAATCAGCTTTCGAGATTTTTTTCTTGAGTTATTCTTGTACAACAAATATTGAAGATTGTTAGAGGTAATAAAACTTTCATAAAAGCATATTTAATATTAGAAAAAAAAACATATTTCGTAACATAAATGCATATTTCATGCTTCATAACATAAAAACTTATTTAAGTATTAGAACAACAATTGTAAAAATGTCTTTTTAACTGAATGGATTTTTTTTAAGAAAATACTAGGCTTGTAATTAAGTAAGTTCTTTGTTTTATTTTATACATAAACTTTAAAAAATTCATTTCGTGGAAATGCTAATTAATCGCATGATCGAAGAAAAGAATTACGTCAGATAGAAACAGAAATCGTCTGACAGTAAGCCATTGTTGTTAAAACTTTCTGTTTCTAGCGACAAAAGAAATGTTCGACAGTTTCAACATGATAAATGCAACTAATTGCGTGCCAAAAATCATCCTTCTGATAATCAATTAAACTGTTTATAAAATAAATATGTTTCTTTCAAACCTATAGCAAAAATAAATTTTCTACAAACTAATATCTTCCATTTATACTTTGTCAATTTTTTAAACCTACATCAAAGATAAAACCATAATTAAAATGGAACTCAAATGCTTACCACAATTATTAGTTGATCAACGAGTGAGAGAAATTCAAGTTTTTGTATTTTCACCTTCACAAGATTCTGAAAAGATTAATATTTTATCAAATATTGTAAGAATTGCCACAAGAAATCGAAGATAGAAACAAATATTTTCATAGTTTGACCAGCTAAAAAAATGAGTTGAAAGAAGTCGAAAAATAACGCTCATGGAAGAATATGTTTAATATAAAAAGAAATTCCTTTTACAGTTATACCATTTGAGGCTCTCAAAGAGAACATCGTTAAGAGTAAAAACAGTCTTAATCTAAATTCTTTATAATAAGATAATAATAACAATTATAAAATGAAATTAGCTTTGCTAATTTCATTTTAACATGTTCAAACGTTTCTTTTTTCTAAAAGAACAGCGAATTTCCGTGCTCCAAGTTCCACGAAGGCGATTACTATCGAAAAAAGAAATTATCTTCTTCAAATTCCTGACGCATTTTCATTTTCAAGAATAAAGCATGCTTACGTACGAAAACGTTGCCAATGTTAACAACAAAAAGAATAAAAACAGACGATTCTGCTATAAAAATCAATTATTAATTGAAATATTTAAATAAGAGCAAACGATAAATTGTCAAATTAAACAATAATGTTCTGAGCAGATATTAAAATAAAAGCAGATGATAAACAATATTAAATAGCAATGTAAATACACTACAAGTAAAATAAATGTAATTATTATAATCTTAATGTATTATAATGTTAATCTTTTGAACCTAACTCCATGTATAATGCCCACGCATTTTTAACTCCATTTTCTTAAAATAACAACATGTTAGCACATGTTAATAAAATCTAACGTTCTAATTACTAAATTAGCTGCCAAAAATCTCCATGGTAAGGAAATATGTTAGATTTACGTTGGAATAGTAGCTTTATTATGTACTAGCTCTACATTCTATTTATTTTTTGTTATGTATATGATTTTTAACACACCATGGGGAAAACCAATAATTTGATTTTAAATATTGTTTCAGAAGTTTGCATTCTTTATATGAATCAAAGAATGTGAAAATAAACTTATTAGAAAAACATGAATGAACAGACCTTGACGATGATAAACAAAAAAAAAAGTTAAAATAGTACAAATGTTGATAAAAGGTAAGTCAATCAACGATTCATAAGTGTAAAAAAAAAATTTTGACAAATAGTAAAGTTTAAGATAAGGATTAAGAGTCTTTGTTCTAAAGGATTAACTAATTATTAAATGATTTTCAGTTGTAGAATTATTTATTTATTACAGAGAGTTATTATTTGTCAAAAATTTCAAAAATTCAATGTAACAGTTCTACTCTCTTTAGTTTACAAAAACCCACATATTCAATATCAATTCAGGAAATTTATTTCATAATTATCACCAAAATTTAAATAAATAATTATTTTCTTAAAAAAACTAGGATATTTTGTTATACTAGAATTTAGCAAGAGATTATTTGCAATGGGCTTGATTATTTTTAAAGTAAAAGGACCTTTCACATTGCTATATAATATTAATTCGATGGAATTTATATTTTTGCTCTCAAATCTTTACTATTTCATCTATTTGAATACAATAAAGTGCATTTGAAAGAGCAAAAAGTAGTGAAGGTTTCTGCGGAATTTTTTTTCCTCCGATTTTTAAAAATGTTTTTACCCCTATTTTAATAGTTTTCGTTTGTGAGTTTTCCGACCTTTAAAAAAAATTTTAAGATATTTTTTAAAAATCGGAGATAGAAAGTAATTCCATGGAAGCCTTCATTATTTTTTTGTTTTTTAACATTTATTTTTTGTTTGTTTACATTTAAATAAAATTAACATTAAGCTGACGAAACCAAAATGGCCGGTAGACGGGAGCCTTAGGCCTCGCCTCGAGATTCACATTTATTTATCGTTAGTTCATTTTATTTAAATCCTTTGTAGATATTCTTTTTTGAGTTTAACGTTTGGTTAGTTTTGACTATTCGCTTTAATTGAATCATTATTTCCTTTCTTGGGTGAAATAACACATTAAAATAGAGTTTTTCTTTTTGGTTTTGGAGGTAATAAAATTGGTGTTGTATCAGAAGTTTTCATTTATTATCTGTCTCAGATTCACCACCACAGCCAAAGAACAGTTTTCAAGTACTTGTGATCGATTCTGATGTAATATGGAATAGTCCTCATAATCAACTCAAGAAGTTTAAACCTGATTCTCTCTCCCTCTAAAACTAGCGACTTTACACCCATAAGTTTGCTTACTACGAAGATATAATGACCCAGTAATTAAATTAAAACCAAATAGTAGGTGTGTCTCTTTCAAGCTATAAATAGAATATTTTGAGTAAGAGCATCGCCATTTTAAGCTCAAAAAGTATGCTTTAAATGCAGGGTGTTATCCTATTTTTAGACGAAGTAATAATACCTGTTATATAATTTGCATAATTTTTGACTTAAAATGGCTCGAATGCTTATGTTTGAAAAATAATGAAATACATTTACTTCATTACTGAATATATTTCGTGAACATTCTATTTCAAAATTTGTTTAAATTACCCCGTATTAGACCGAATAAAACGCGATACTTTTTGATTTACCAGATGGAATGTATTTATTTCTTGTTATTTTCCTAATATTACTTAATTTATTTCACTTTATTTTCTTTTATTGCCATGAATGTAACCTGTGTTATTACTTATTTTAGATAAATGCTTGTCTGACTAAATTATATTTTCTTTGAATTATTTTATGTAAAAAATGAATAGGTCGTATGTTTTTTTTCTATCTTTATAAAAAAAAAATTTGGTGTCGCTTTACGTTCAAGCTAATATGGTTTATATTTTTCTCCTTTAAGAACTGAACTTTTTATCTGCAAGCGTTTTCCTCGTAATTTAAAAAGGAATTCAAGTTCCTTAATATATTTACATAATTACGTTAACAATTTCTCGTTTAAATTATAAATTCTTTAATATTTAGTTCACGTGAATCTGGAAGTAATTTCTAATGAAGAATAAAATGCAATTATGTTCAAAAAAATGACCAGTGTACGTATAACAATTTTCCATACACAAAGAAATCGTAGATAGTAAACAATAACTAAGATTGTTGAAATTTTGATTGTTGAAAGATTGTATTGTTTTGATTTCTACATTTTACTTGTTAAAATTGTCAAGAAATGCTGAAACATAAAAAAAAAAAATTGTTCGCATTTATAAAAAAAAAATCTGTCTATAATTGTTAGACGCAATTATCGATGAGAGAATCCATCTACAGTTATTGTAACTAATTATCTACGGAGAAGGAAAGAGAGGATAATTCATTTTCTATTATTGTTAGCAATTATCTATCACATAAGGAAAAAACTATTTCTGTAATTATCGCAGACAATTATTTATATGAAAAATCGACTGGAACTTTCAAAAACAAATTACTCCAAATCAAACAATAAAATTGTTTTCTTTCTGTTAAGGAATTTTTAAAAAAATCTTACAAATATAACATGATATATAAATGTTATATTTAAGAAATTGTTTCTACATATTTAATTCTCTTATTTAGTACATTAAAT